>CM038468.1:32317352-32517352 GCA_021464415.1 Lonicera japonica
AAGCTTCCATATAAGAATCTTCCATACTTTTAAGATTTTCAACAAGTTTTGGATGATTATTCCTTTTTAGATCAACGTTCGACATTAATGTGCACAAGTGGCGAGACATAATATTTCAATACTTCAGCGGACTTTGTTTTTTCCTTTTCCTTTGGCACATCTTTAACAAAATTATTTTCGCTCGATTTAATACAAACTTCCTGAAAATCATCATAGACCCAATTAAAAATCTTGTTAATGGAAAACATTATTTCTTCAAAATCATTTGAATAGTATTATTCAATCAAGAAAAAAAGCATTAATCCGCACGTGTTGATTGGAGGACCACCAAATTTAGGGCGATCAAATTGAAATTCGTCACATCCTAGTTGTACACTTCGAGTACGAGCCCCATAAACATAATTAGGACCTTCAACTTCTGAGACCTTGACATAATAGAAATACCTTTCGATTTCTAATAACCAATCTACAAACTTGCGTTTGTTAAATCGACCGTTAAAAATTTGCCATTGATGTTTTTATAATGTAGGTGTTTGCCCACGTTGACCACACTCGTAAGAGTTGCGGGATAACGTCTCAACTTTTGATCAGTGATGAACGCATGAATGGACCTTGCAATAAACGTCAACTAGAGGGTTATTAGCCACAACACAAGTTGACATAGCAGTAGGGCGATTCAAAACCTACTTCTTATACCAATTGATGTACAATTGCAGCAGGGCAAGAAGGAGGAAGAAAACTGTCTTCAACCTTAGACTCTTGATTTGACAAGAATGAATGAAAATTTATTGAATTTTTAAAGAACAATAGAAAATTCTCATAATATTTTATTAATTCGATCATAAACAGTTGGTTGGTCACAATGATACGAAATAATCACTTATTTATAATATAACATCCTAAACCTACCTCAAATAAAAAATCCTTCACATAAGGAAATTGAATTATTATAATCTAATTGGTATATTTAAAACCTACTAAAATAAATATTCAAATTCAAAATTCCAAAAAGACTATAAATAAGGAAACTATTTACCTTAATTAATAAAATGAAGAAAATGATATAAAATAATAATATGGTCTTCATTTCCATTGCATCAGTATATTCTTAATTTACTACGAACTTTGTGAAGCTAATGATGAATCATTTGTTTTTATATTACATGAGTTTGTGATCAATTGGTAAGTTAATTATTCATTTAATTTAGTCTATATTATTGCTTCGTTGTCTTGCTAGCAATGACAAGCGATGAAACCTCTAGTGTAGAATTTGATTAATTGCCTAATATAAGATCTTATCAGAAAAAATTGATAGGCCCCTTTGTTGCTCACTTAGTTTCTTCAGCTTCTCATATCATTCGTAATTATATTCAATAAGTGAGTTGGAGTTGGACATATTGCAATTTAGTCAATTATGGTATACACCCTAGTACTTTGTTTTACAAAGGAAGTAGGTGCAATTAATGCCATCTAATTTAACCATTTTCAATTACTTAACCTAATAATGTCATTAATTGTATTTTGTCTTTTTATCACTCACTTTATTAACTGTTTCCTTTATCTTAGTGCTTCCTAAGGCCATCTCCAATGGCTTTTTCTAAAAATGCATTTCTATCCTACGTGTCATTATATATATAGGAAATTTCTAAATCTATTTGGCATTATAATTATATTGATAGAAAAGTCTAAAAGCATTAATCTACAATGGTGTTTTATATATCTCTTTCTTATCTTGGGTGGCACCTTATTTTAAAACATATAACTAATTTGATTGGTGAAAGAGTTGCGAGGTCCATTTATTTGTTTCCATGTACTAGAGAAATTGTTTATAATCATTTCTATATGTAGAAATGCTGATAAAATTTTTCCATGCCACTTAATTGCCACGTCTTATGGAAATGGATATAGAAACTACCATTGGAGATAATTTTTAGTACTTTGGATTTCTATTATAGAAATTTGGATTGATAGAAATGACTATCAAAGATGGCCTAAATTACACAAGTTGTTTGTTATTCATTCTTAATTACAGCCGTGCTTTAATTTCCATCTGATAAGGTAACGCCCTTCCAAATATCCCTATTTCCTTTTGCCTCATGAGCCTCTTATTTGATTTATTATTTTCAAAGTGTGTAAATATTGGCAGTCCATAAAAGTATTATTGCACTCCACAATAACATTTAGAGACACGTTTTCATGATTGTTGGTAATTCTTTTATGTTCCTAAAAGTTATTTTGGAGTGCTAAAGTATTTTTTATGGAATGCCAATAGTGGTGTTTTTAAATACACCCACAAAATTATTCAACTCACTCTATTTTAAATACACTAAACTCACCCGATCAAATCTTCCAAAATCATGTAAACTCACCCCAACTATTTTTCAATTGCCAAACAAAATATTATGTTTCTTTCTCTCTCCCCCCATTGACATTCTCTCTTCTCTTGTCCCATCAATCTTTCTTTGCCACCGATCACCGCTCCGCCCATCTCCAGCAAGATCATTGCATTCGACTTCCCTTCCATCAATGGTGGCACCAAATAGAAAGTAATCATCCTAATTAGATATGTACTCCCTTAACTTCTAACTTCAATATATCTTCAACTATTTTTCTCGCTCTATATATATACAAAAATTCACTCACTCTCCCTACAGTAAAAATGAAATTAAGTTAAAGAAAGCCAAAACTAAAGGCCACTTGTTGTGTTTTCCTTTATAAGCTACTTCCATTCATGATCAATTCATTGACCCCTCAAAGAAATTGGAGGGAGAATATCGAGCGGGGTTAGAGAGAATATAATTGGAGATACAATTAATCTTTAATTGTTTAATTAGAGTTTTGATTTTCTTGTGGAGGGTTATCCTAAGGTCTTTTTTAGGGCTCTATGTTCCCATTTTCTCTGCATTCATGGCTACTCTTTTTTCTATAGTCCCATATTTCTTCGGGGTTCCTCCACCGCCACCAAAGCCACTGTCAAGGCTATTGTCGGAGTAGTAGTCGAAGGCGCCAGAGCCATTGCCGATATGCTATTTTCTGCAATGGTTTGTCGTGATGTCATTTTTTGGCCTCTCTCCACCAAATCTATAAACTTTAAACTCTAGATTTGAGAAATTCGAATCTAGATACGTTGATTTCTTGTCTAGATCTCTTGTGGTGGTTTAGTTTGTTGGGTTCTCTCACCTTTAAAAAGGCTTTTACATTTAGATAAGCGCAAACTCCCGAGAATTCGATGTTCATCAATCCTCCTTGTGTTTGCAAGATGCAGAAATGATGGATCTTTCCTTTGACAATGTCTCTCCATGGCTCAGCTAACTCTTCGTTGTGCGCCGGCCCTTTGGTTAAGGTGTTCGTGGTTATGCATTTGGCATATATTTTAGGCCCTCTTTTATGGTTTATGTTTTCTTGGCCCGTTTTAATTAGATTGGGTGTTCTTAAATGAACCCACCAATTTATTTTTCTCACCTTAGTTTGGAGAAACTTGCAACTCACCCCACTAGATTCCTTCAATTCCTTTCTACTCACCCACCAGTATTTACAAAGCCAAACAAGTCACTATCTCTTTCTAGGCATCATGTTCTTACACCTAAAATTCTAGCGAAATTACTGATTCTCTTTGTTATTTCAAAACCCACATCCATAATTACCAATCTCCATTGCTCCAAAGAAACTAACACCTAATTTTCTTTAATTGATTGATTCCCCAGAAAGAGTAAAAAATAAAGAAACATAAATTCCTAAAAAATATTTTAATTCTTTAATTCTAATAATTAAGTAAAACATCTTTAAATTTTAAAAATTCAATGATGAAAGCAATTCATTGAATTTGACATGCTTCGAAATTGCACAGAAGACCTTCTCTTTGTTTTCTTTCATTTTTCCATTTAAATTTATCATGAAGGTTTTGTTTGAATGTTAGTTTGCATTTTAGAATTTAATGTAAGTAATTGTAAAATATTTAAGTTTTAATTCTAGGATTCAAATAATTGATTGAAAATATTACAGTTATACGAGCACCTTCGAAAGTGTAGAGAGGCGATTATGGCCTCTCTTCCAAAACATCCACCATAATCATTTGAGGGGGGGGGGTTAAAAATCAGGAAACAAATTCGCTGCTTTCACTTGGCAATGGGTTACCGATGCCTTCATCGAACTTCCAAAAATCCAGCAATGATTAAACCAAAAAGCAATTGTACCGATGCCAGAAGGTTCTTAGTTAATAGGCCAAAAGGAAAGTTTAGGCTGTCGGTGGGGGTGCGTCTAAGCTCTAGGACTAAGGTTAGGAAGATAAGAGTAAATAGATGGGGTGAGTAGAATGTTTACTGGGTGTAAACAAGAACATCTTTTAAGTTTTATTCTTTGTTTTAGATATATTTTAGGTTTTATTGTTCTTTTGGTTTGAGTTGCTGGTTGTAATGTCTTTGTTTTGATGGAATGAATCGGTTCTATGTTTCTGTCCAAAACAAATAAAATGTTGTGAAATAATTTTAAATTAGGTGGGTTAAAGAGAACAATTTTCTAGGTACACTTAAAAATACCCTTTTTAAAAGTATTCACTGCATAATTAATTGGTTGGTTTAATTCCTTTGATCTCTCTACTTATCACTATCTTCTTCATACAGATAGATGAAATATTGACATATGTTTAATTTAGAATTTTTTTAATATAAAATGGTTTTATATGTTATATTTCTTTTGTGAAGTATATGCATTTTATTTCTGAAAAGTAGATTTCTCCTTCAAATCTCACATTTTATTTTTTCACAACTCAAAAAATAATGCAAGAATTCAAAGAAAAGTTGATCGAAAATTGTTGGTATTCTATGCAGTTTATTGAAATTGCAATTGAAAATGTCAAGCCATAAATTAGAGTAATATACAAAATGACATAATTTTTACCTCTAGCATATCTCATACCATTTCTTTATCATTTTGGATTAGCATTTATACCTCCCCAATATTATCATTAGGAGTGGATTTTTGTACTACGTACCAACTTGTACAATAATGTACTATTACCAAATTATACCGAAGTTTAATAATGTTAAAGTACCGATCGGTATTTATATCGTACATATATTATGGCACGGTACTAGTACTAAAAATCAATACCAATGGTATACTATACCATACCGAAATATTAGTATGTGCCATAGTATACCGTATCGTATCATTACAAATCGTACCATTAACACCAAATATCAAAATAATGAGTATTAAAAGGGGGGGGGGGGTTCTCATGTTGATTCTAGAAGGAAATTGTTCTACAAAAAGAAGATGCTATTCTTCAATATCCTGGAGGTGATTTGAATAGACTTAAAATGTTAAAGGCCTTTGTCCAAGAAATGAAAGAACTACAACTTGATGAAATGTACAATGAAATTGATAACAACTTTTCCGCTCCTTTTGAAAATCCTTTGAGTGGTGATTTTGATCTATTGAATTGGTAGAAAGGGAACACAATAAATTTTTCCATCCTTTGAAAAATTGCCAAGGATATTTTTGCAATACCCACTTCCACAGTTGCAAGTGAGAATGCATTTTGTTTAGGAGGAGAATTGTGGATCTTTATAGGACATCCTTAACTCCTAGAATGGTAGAGGCATTAGATTGTACTAGTGGTTGGCTTAGAGTATAAGAATTCAATTTTCACAAGGAACCAACGAACAAGATGCTTCAATTTTATAAGGAAATAAAAGACGTGGAATCAAGTAACATATATATGCTTTAATTTATGTAATGATTTTTGTTATTAAGTATTTAAGTGACCTTCAATTTTTATTCTAAATGCAACTAATATGTTTCACTATTTTTGTTTTCTATTTTTAATATATGTGTGACCTTTCAGTCTTCTACAAGTTCAATGCATCCTCTGCATGCTTCTTTATCTAAAAGTTGATTAGTTGAAGAACCGGATATTTTATTTGGTTTTTGAATTGGAGTTTGGCTTGTAACTTTAAGTTATAGTTTAGACTTTTTAGTTATATGTTTTTCTATGTCCACAGTTTTAACTTTTAGTTGTGCCACTGTTGGATATTGTGCGGAAACTATTAAATATTGTGCTCAGGGAGCCAATAGTTGGATAGTGGATAGAGCTTGTTTTGTGACATTGTTGGATATTGCTTTCTTTTTAATTGTTTTTGTAGGTCGTAAAATACCCTAGAGGGGGGGGGGGTGAATAGGGTTTTCGAAACTAAATGCGGAATTTAAAAATCTTTTCGAAAATGTTTAAGTAAAACAATTTACTAAACAAATTTATCAAGGAATGTAAGCAAATAAACAATCAAGCATAAAAGCAAATAAATAAGCAATCTCAAACAATTTAAATAATCAATAATAAAGAGATTGAGTTAGAAAGATTAAACCAATCGAAGTCCACGATTTTTTGTCCACACGGTTCGGCTTGTTCCCCCTACTTCCGCGCTCGGTTAGTTCCCCGAGAATTTCCACTATAACCGATCTCCTTCCGGGTGAAGATCAAACCTCTACAAGTGTTGTCTCACACACTCTACAAGTATTGCTACACCACAATACTCTCACAAGATACCCTCTTGCTAACCTTGTGAAATTTACCTTTCACAATTTCTAAACAAGAATTTACCTTCTTATTTTTCCTATGAGGTTTACCTCTCACAATTGAATACAAAATTGTTTGGTGATTCACACCAATTTACAATAACTCTCTCAAGTGTGTAAAGAATACAATTTGAAGCTCACACTAGAGATATCAAAATTGATCAAAAAATATATAGCTCAAAAATGAAGCATATGATCAATAAAATGAATTGAATACTTGAATAACTTTGTATATATGTAAAATAAGTTTGTAGAATGATTCAAGTGTGTTAAAACATGTCTAGGACCTCATATTTATAGCTTACAAAACTATATGGCCGTTGGGGATGATTAAGAGAGGTTTTGGCTCCAAGGTGTACATTTTCAAACTTTCCAACAGCTAGTTTTGACAAAAAAATTCAATATTGTTTTGTTAATTTCTCTCAATTAGACCGTTGGATCATGCTCAAATTTTAGTCAAAATTGCCAGGAGATGTTTTCTAACTACTGTAAAAATTTTAAAATGATCGGAGTTCGGAAAGGCATCCATTTTACCGTTAGATCAAAACTGGGCAAAAATTGAGCGAATTTTAAACGAAAAATAAAAATATTTTTCCAATTTAATAATTTAGTTCCAAATAAAATTCTAATGATTTTTGAACCTGAAATATATGTTTCTAAGATACCCATTTTTATTATAGCTTAAAATATGATCATTTAAAATTAATATGAATTTATTTTGAAACTCGATTCTTGTAAAATGATGTTTTTCAAATAAATTCAATTTCAAGCTAGTTTGAATCAATCTTTAAAAGATGCATAAATATGTTTGAGCTATAGGAATTTGATCAATAAAGTATCTTTACATAAAATCTAAGCACTCACTCCATTTAATGATAATTCGAGTCTTCGTGATGCTTGATTTTCTTGTGCGTATCTTTACTTGTTTGATGTTCTTGATCCTTTCTTGGTTTTGATTCTTTGTGAAGCACATGGAGATCATTTGAGTTCATTTCTTGTGAGTGAAAGCATTTGTGGAGCTTTGTGTGAGAGTTTGATTATATCGGTTTGACGTCACACTTGGTTGAAAAAGATATCGGCTAATGGCTATCATCATTGGAACAACCGAGTTAAATAACACTATATTAACTTATTGTAATTATCAAAATAAGATTAATTGACTTTAAGGTCAACAGTTTTGTTACATTGATGTGAGAGTATTTTTTATTTTTTTCGGTTATAGTTTTTGAGAATTTTGGATTTGCAATTTTGCATATACCTACAAAAGCCCCTATTTTTTTTCTCTTATATTTATTTATTTAATTTTTTAAGATTGATTTTTTTTGGTAATATACTGTACCATACCAATTTTTTTATATTTTAGTACCAATTTTTTTTTATATTTTAGTACGGCAGTGATAACAGATTTTGGCATACCAAATCTTTAATACGGTACACTCTATACATTCGGTATAGTACGATACTAGACGGAATCCACCACCAACTATCAGATAAAAGTGTAAATATATATTATGTTTTTGTTATATATGCAGCTGCTCCTCATTTTTCTGTTGCCCTTTTTTCTTCTTTATAGCAGAATTTCTCTCCAAATTCATCAATTTAAATTGAAATTATTATTTTGTGAGAGATGGGACCAAACTACTTATACACTTGGAAAAATCTATCCATTAAAGTTGCGTTTGACGTGCAGGATAATATGATACGACATGATAAAGTTATCTATTCCATGTTTAGTGTTTGTCAAGATTATATATCATGATTAATTATTTATTCATCTAAAGCCTTTTATCCTGCCGAGAGAAGAATTAACAAATCTCACCTAAGAGGTTAAATAGTTTGGATAGGATTAAATAATCTTATCCGACCCTCTAATTTGACACATCAAACACACCCTAAGAGTTCAACTTAAAACAAAACACTTTATATTACTTATAAAGTTAGAGTTTAACCAGAATAAAACATCATGTACATTTATTTGGTTAACCAACATAGCTATCCATATTTTTCAAACTTACAATCACATGTGACTAAGGTACACCGTAAAACCCAAAAATTTAGATGTTATATAGTTAAATCCATAATTTGGTCTCAATCATTAATCCGGATATTGTGGCCCTTTCGTATTAAATTAATGGAAGCGCAAATTTTCTTACGCTAATCCCGTGTAGTTGCATTATATTGTGATGGCAACGTTTTTTGTTCATTTTCTTCTATTGAAAAATATAAATAGTGGTTAGTCATAAATTATTATAATTATTTGAGAGGTCTAAGCAAGTGTGTGCATTTGTACCAATACTAAGTTAAACTACATTATTATTTACTACATATTAGTAAAAAACATCAAGTGAGTATCATATTTAACATCCTTAATTGATCAATACTTCAATAATTATTTTCCTCCTTTAAATACAACAAAAACCTGATAAAATAAAGAGCTATCCACTATAAACTATGGTGAAAAACTCCGTCGTCGTGCTACCATTAGATATATATATATATATATATATATTTATGCTATGATTTTCTACAACTTTTAGACATATATAATGGTGTGCCATATTTTTGATAAAATAATAATATGACAGATTTCACACATGCCTGTGCATAACACATGCGGGTTGTATATGTTAGTAAGAGATTATTATTAAAACCCTCTTAGTTTCTTTTTACCGCTCTAGATATAAAAGTTAAAACTCCAACAAAATAATAAAATTTTGAGAGTTGATATTGCAAGAGCGCAATAATTTTTTATAAGATCAAAACACTTTATTGCTTTTAAATTGACACAAAATTATTTTGACAGAAATTTGTTATTTTGTATCGTATTTCCCAAATTTTATACGAATGAGAATTAAGATTTCTCCTTAAATAAATTATTTAATTAATTTTAAAAAAAATATTTTTATGATTTGATATTGGCCTGAAAGACAAAATAAAAAAAAAGATCAAAGACCTCGTGAAAAGGATAAAGGTTGAATAATGCAATGATTTAACATAAAGTTAAAACAATAGGAATAAATAAATAAATATAAAAAACGTATAGTTAACTATTTAATATAAAGCATGTGTGTGCATGTGTACTAATACTAAAGATAAAGGTTTTATACTCTTTAACCATTTGTCCTTATTTCAACAAAGGAAGGGCACCCCTCTTCGACCAACGAATTCTAAATATCTATTATTATCATCAATATTACTAACATGACATAATATTTCTGAGACGTTGGATCAAAAAATAAACATTTATATTAAATTTGAACCACTAGTTAAAAACATAAAGATAAAGAGTTATGTTATATTATTACTGACCTGATTTATTAATAAATATAGATGTAGATACATATATATATACATATATATATATATATATATAATTATGATATGATTTTCTACAACTTTTAGACATATATATTGGTGCGCCATATTTTTGCTAAAAACATAATATGATAGATTTGACATATGCCGGTGCATAACCCGAATTGTATTTTAGTAAGAGATTATTATTAGAACCTGATGGGGTAAAAAAATAATTTTAAAATTGGCCTACAAAAATAATATGCTACACTTACCTTTAAATAAATATTCCACTCTATAATATTCTACACTTTCTTTAAATAAATATTTCTCTCCATAATATTTCTCACTTTTCTTTAAATAAATATTTCACTCCATAATATTCCTCACTTTTCTTTAAATAAATATTTCACTCCATAATATTCTTCACTTTTATCAAATTACCTTTTTGCCCCTTATTTTTATCAAATTTATTTTTTTACCATTCTACATTTACCTATAAATACCTCCCCTCATTCATTCATTCAACACACACAAAAAATAAAAAAAATAAAAAAATACACCAAAAACTAAGCCAAGCAAAGAAAAACACCAAAATATACACTCTCTCCTATATATTTTATTCATCTTCTTAAAATATTTGTAATCCTAATTCTATACATATTGATGGGGTAAATATTAATTTACCATTGGCCTACAAAAATAAAAAATAATTTTACCATTGGCCTACAAAAATAATATTCTCCACTTTCCTTTAGATAATTATTTAATTTCCTTTAAATAATTATCCAACTCCATTATATTCCACACTTTCCTTTAGATAATTATTTAATTTCCTTTAAATAATTATCTCACTCCATTATATTTCACACTTTCCTTTAGATAATTATTTAATTTCCTTTAAATAATTATCACACTCCATTATATTCCACACTTTTCTTTAGATAATTATTTAATTTCCTTTAAATAATTATCTCACTCCATTATATTCCACACTTTCCTTTAGATAATTATTTAATTTCCTTTAAATAATTATCCCACTCCATTATATTCCCCACTTTCCTTTAGATAATTATTTAATTTTCTTTAAATAATTATCCCACTCCATTATATTCCATACTTTCCTTTAAATAATTATTTAATTTTCTTTAAATAATTATCCTCCACAAAAAATTTATATTTTTGCCATTCTCCATTTACCTATAAATACCTCCCACCATTCATTCATTCAAGACACCAAAAAACATAATTCTTCTCATACAACAAAAAACACACAATTCTCCTCACCAAAAATATATACTTTCTCTCCTATATATTTTGTTAAAAAATAGAAGGGTCATATACTCTCTATTTTCATACCCAAAAAAATAGAAGGGTCTTATACTCTCTATTTTCATACTCCAAAAAATACCAACAACCCTTATACACTCTATCTCCTACACAGTTTATTATTTATTCTGTTAAAATATTTGTAATCATAATTCTATACTTATAAATAGAATTAAGGAAATTATAGAGAGAGAGAGAAGTTGGTAGCTTGTATTATCATGCAAATTGGTCGCTTTTGAGGTAATACAAAACAAGCACACACAAAAGGAGGACGTACCACTGGAATAGCATAAGCGCTACCGGGGGAACCTACCTTAAAAAAAAATATCATGTGTTCATCATTGCGCCGTATTTATTTTTTATTCACCGATATTCGCTTATTGATTGGTTAATTATCTACTTCTAGATTTTGACACCATCAGTTGGCGCCGTCTGTGGGAACGATAAGCTCTCTAAAACTCTCGTTCTTTAGAAATTACAAGTGAATTTTCGGTGAAAAACTCGAAATCCCGCGGGTCTACGTAGCTCAATATTCTCGGAGGCATAACTTTGTGCTCGGAACTTCAAATTATGCGATTCTGGAGTCCATTTTAGAGAAAATTTCAAGAGCTACAACTTTTCAGTTCAAGCCGTTTTCAAATTCGGCCATCTCGGGGTTCAAAACTTCGAAACAAACTTTCTGGAACGAAATTCGTGGGCCTACGGTGACTCAATATTATCAGGCGCGTAACTTTGTGCTCAAAACTCCAAATCATGCGATTCTGGAGTCCATTTTGGAAAATATTTCAAGATCTACAACTTTTCAGTTCAATCATTTTTCAAATTTGGCCATCTCGAGGTCCAAAACGGGGATACAAAGTTGCTGCTACAAAAAATGCAAAAATCTGGCAAGCTTACACTTGCTCAATATTTACGAGTGCATAATCATTCAAAATTTCAGTTACCCAAGGGGATAAAACCCAAAAGAAAAGATAAGTTATTTTTTAGTAACTCATATATGATTTTTCTCTTTATTTTAATATATCTAAAGTTGTATCATTTTCTTACGATCAATAATATTTATTGTAGGAAAAATTGATGAGCTTCCAAAAAAAATTACAATTGAATGTAATTTTTATCAAGTTCATCCGACAAATCACAAGAAAGAAATTAAAGAAATTTTCAGCGGATATCAAACTTCTACAAAGCTAAACGCGATTTTGAAGTCCGTCAGACAACTGCTGGACCACTCTAGCCCAAAGAAATCTCGCTGAAAATTGGCCGACAACAAAGGCATGCCTAAAAAAAAAAGAAGAAGAAAGAAAGAAAGAAAGAAAGAAAATTCGAGAATTTGATGACAGTTGAAAAATGCCCGAATATAATCAAAATATTTATGACCAAAAGTATAACGAGCTTTACATATTAATGTTCCAAGCTCTACGACTTGCATCTAATGTCTAACGAGTTCTACACATTGATGTTTCAAGCTCAACGACTAGCATCCAAAATCTAGCATCATTGGACTACGACTCGATATCAACGTCTAGCCAGCCTTACACAATGATGTTCTGAAGCTCTAAAAGCTCTACACATTGATGTTTTGAGCTCAACGACTAGCATCCGAGATCTAACGTCCTTGAACTAAGATTCGAGATCAACGTCTAGCCAGCCTTACACAATGATGTTCTGAAACTCTAAGACTAATGATCAAAGTCTAGCTAGCTAACTTTACACGTTAATGTTCTGAGCTCCATAAACTTACGGTCAAGGGTTAACAAAATCCTACACATCGGTTATTCGAGGTCTCTCCATGATTATCTTTCTCGACAAGTGCCCGCTCTCACGCCTTAGTTTCGAAAAAGATTTTTAATAAAGACAAAAGACCTAACACGGGCATTGAATTGTCGACCTTGTTCGCCTACGAAGGATTCGAGCCTAAGACATCTCGAACATCAGAGCTACTACTAACTCCCGGATTGAAGGATATCCTCACTAATCAGCTCATCCGAGCTAAATGATAAGGATAGGGGACAATTGAAGGGGTAAATATTAATTTACCATTGGCCTACAAAAATAAAAAATAATTTTACCATTGGCCTACAAAAATAATATTCTCCACTTTCCTTTAGATAATTATTTAATTTCCTTTAAATAATTATCCCACTCCATTATATTCCACACTTTCCTTTAGATAATTATTTAATTTCTTTTAAATAATTATCCCACTCCATTATATTTCACACTTTCCTTTAGATAATTATTTAATTTCCTTTAAATAATTATCCCACTCCATTATATTCCACACTTTTCTTTAGATAATTATTTAATTTCCTTTAAATAATTATCTCACTCCATTATATTCCACACTTTCCTTTAGATAATTATTTAATTTCCTTTAAATAATTATCCCACTCCATTGTATTCTCCACTTTCCTTTAGATAATTATTTAATTTTCTTTAAATAAGTATCCCACTCCATTATATTCCATACTTTCCTTTAAATAATTATCCTCCACAAAAATTTTACATTTTTGCCATTCTCCATTTACATATAAATAACTCCCACCATTCATTCATTCAAGACACCAAAAAACATAATTCTTCTCATACAACAAAAAACACACAATTCTCCTCACCAAAAATATATACTTTCTCTCCTATATATTTTGTTAAAAAATAGAAGGGTCATATACTTTCTATTTTCATACCCCAAAAAATAGAAGGGTCTTATACTCTCTATTTTCATACTCTAAAAAATACCAACAACCCTTATACACTCTCTCTCCTACACAGTTTATTATTTATTCTGTTTAAATATTTGTAATCCTAATTCTATACTTATAAATAGAATTAAGGAAATTATAGAGAGAGAGAAGTTGGTAGCTTGTATTATCATCCAAACTGGTCGCCTTTGAGCTAATACAAAACAAGCACACACAAAAGGAGGACGTACCACTGGAATAGCATAAGCGCTACCGGGGGAACCTACCTTAAAAAAAAATATCATGTGTTCATCATTGCGCCGCATTTATTTTTTATTCACCGATATTCGCTTATTGATTGGTTAATTATCTATTTCTAGATTTTGACAACATCACTTATAAATAGAATTAAGAAAATTATAGAGAGAGATTGGTAACTTGTATTATCATCCAAATTGATTGCCTTTGAGCTAATACAATATAAGCACACATGAAAGGAGAACGTACTGCCGGATTAGCATAAGCGCTACTGGGGGAACCTACCTTAATAAAAAATGACATGTGTTCATCATTGCGCCGCATTTATTTTTTATTCACCGATATTCACTTATTGATTGGTTAATTATCTATTTCTAGATTTTGACAGCATTAGAACCCTCTTAGTTTCTTTTTACCTCTCTAGATATAAATACTAAATTCTAACAAAACAATAAAATTTTGAGAGATGCTATTGTCAGAGCACAATAAATTCTTATAAGATCAGACCACTTTATCTTTATTGCTTTTAAATTGACACAAAATTATTTTAGCAGAAATTTGTTATTTTGTATTGTATTTCCAAAATTTATACGAATGAGAATTAAGACTTTTCGTTAAATTAATTAATTAATTAAAAAAACGTATTTTTATGATTTGCTGTTAGAAATACAAAATAAAAAAAAGACCAAATACTTCGAGAGTAGTGCCTCGGGAAAAGGATGAAGGTCGAATAATCCTGATTTAACATAAAGTTAAAACAATAATAATAAATAAATAAATATAGAAAACGTATTTTATGATTTGATATTGGAAAGATAAAAATAAAAAAAGACCAAAGACTTGGAGAGTTGTGCCTCGTCAAAAAAATAAGGTCCAATAATGCATCCACTGATTAAAAATAAAATAAGCTGGAACGGTTGTCAAAAAGAGAAAGTCCAAAAATGCATCTAAATAATTAAACTTGAACCCACCAAATAAACATCTTTGTCCTGAATTTTATAAAGGATTTTATAAAAAGTTTGCTTGTTCAATCATTTCAATCTTCAAAATTTTATTAGTTTTATTTTAGTACTCAAAACTTAGATTGTGTCTTAGTTTCATTTTAACATAAACATCCCGGCTTTTTTTAGAACAAAAAATTTATTATTCAGACTAAATATTTATGTGCCACGTGCAGGAGCGAAGCTATAAAAAAGAAAATTAAAAAGATAAAATTTAGTACTAATATTATTTTTATTCAATATTAAATTTTTCTTAGGTTTTATACTCTTTAATATAGTTAGTTAACTAAATACCTATTATTATCATCAATATTACTAACATGACATAATAATTCTAAGATATTGGATTAAAAGATAAACATTCACATTCAATCTGAACCACTAGTTGAAAACATAAAGATAAAGAGCCATATTATATTAGGACTGACCTGATTTATTTATTCATATATATATATAATTATTATGATATGATTTCCTACAACTTTTAGACATATATATTGGTGCACCGTATTTTTTGATAAAATCATAATATGGCAATTTGACATATGCCGGTGCATAACTCGAATTGTATTTTAGTAAGAGATTATTATTAAAACCCTCTTAATTTCTTTTTACTGTTCTAGATATAAATTCTAAATTCTATGAAAACAATAAGGGCCCGTTCGATAGCATTTTTAGATGCCCGTTTTTATTTTTTGAGCCCAAAAAAAGATAAAAAATTCGTTCAGTGGGATGTTGACAAAAACACGAAAAGTATTTAATTAATTTTAAAAAAATATTTTATGATTTGATATTTAATTAATTTGTTATTTTGTATCGTATTTCCAAAATCTTATACGAATGAGAATTAAGATTTCTCCTTAAATAAATTATTTAATTAATTTTTTAAAAAAATATTTTATGATTTGATGTTGGAAAGACAAAATAAAAAAAAAGATCAAAGACCTCGTCAAAAGGATAAAGGTTGAATAATGCAATGATTTAACATAAAGTTAAAACAATAGGAATAAACAAATAAATATAAAAAACGTATTTTATGATTTGATATTGGAAAGACAAAATAAGAAAAGACCAAAGACTTAATTGGAGAGTAATGCCTCGTCAAAAAAATAAGGTCCAATAATGCATTATATTAAATAATGCACTTATTTAACATATAGCAAGTTGAAACGGTTGTCAAAAAGATAAAGTAGAATAATGCATCTAAATAATTAAACTTGAACCCACCAACTAAACACATTTGTCCTGAATTTTATAAAGGATTTAAAAAAAAGATTGTTTATTCACTCGTTTCGATCTTTAAGTAAGCACCTTTGTCCTAACGACTGTGTTACAAATGGGTAATTGGCATTTTAATGTTTAAAGTTTTCTTACTTTCTCATTTCTATCTTTAAAATTAGATTCTTTTTATTTTAGTACTCAAAATTTAAGTTGTGATTCACTTTTTTTGAGCTTAAATATTTCGTCAAACAATATATTATTTGGATTAAATATTCATGTACCACATGCAAGAGCATAGCAATAAAAAAGAAAATTTAATATTAATATTATTTTTTTTGGTTTGCCGGCAGGCAAACTTAACTAGTATAGATATATTTATAATTTTTAAAAGTAATTAGCAATTTTTGAAATTTAAAGGGGTGGGGTGTGGGTCAATGGCTCCCTTTGTTTGCCTTTCCGTCCGCCCTTGACCACATGAATTTTCTGCCCAAAAAATTGATGGAAATCTAATTTTGGATGAAAGTTATATACGACTCAAACTGAGTACTAAAATGAATTGAATGCAATTGTAAAGACTACAATGAAATAAAAAAAAAAGGGAGACAAACTTCGAAAGTGTGAAAGATCAATTACCCATACAAATGAATGATCCTCGCGTTGGCCAAAATTGATTTATACAATATAATAGTTAAAAATAATACTAATATTCTTTACCAACTAATTCATTTCATTTTTTAAGGTTTCATGAATATAATTTTTCTTGAATTATTTTCTGACTTTACAATAAAAATGACTTCAAAGTAGACATATAATAATATCTAGACCATCCTAAAGATTGTTGAAATTCCCTCTTCATTTCACATTAAGAATTTAAACTTTTTAAGGATATATTAATTTTAATAAAATCAATGTTTGAATAAAATAATTAACTATTGTAAGATTTTGTATATTGATTATATCCTAAAATAAAAAATTTAGATTATTAATTTAGATTCTGGAGAGAAAGTGGAGGGAGAGTCATCTATTGAAATGTGAGAGGAAAAAAGTATAAGATATGCTGAAACTTTCAGAGAGAGAAAAACGGGTACACGACAAGAAAATAGCTAAAATTAATTAAATAAATGTAAAGGAGAGGGATGTCAATTCTCAAGTAAAGACATGGATCATATTATTACTTAAAGAAATGATAAAGATAGAGCTCCTTATCCTCATATATTGCATCAAATCAAATATAATTGGGAGTTCATCATAATTCCAATTCTCACAGAGAAAAATGACCGAGCAGGTTGTTACGTTACTTGTTGAAAAAGTTGGACAGCTGCTGATCAATGAAGCAAGATTCATGTGCAGAGTGCAAGTCCAACTTGAAGAACTTCAAGCGGAACTGAGGCAGTTGCGTTGCTTCTTAAAAGATGTGGATGGAAGACAAGAGGAGAGCGAGACTCTCCAAGACTTGGTGATAGATATAAGGAAAGTCACTTGCGATGCCGGGGACGTGCTTGAACTTTACGCCTTCAAAGTCTCATCCAGGAGAAGAAGAAACGTCCTCTTGAGATTTGCTTGGATCTTCAACGAAGGAATCGCCCTCTACAGGGTTGGCTCAAAGATAGATAGTATCAAAATCAAATTCAGCAAACTCACTGCAAGATTGGAACGCAGTGGCATAAAAGCCGTAAGGGAAGGAGGAGAAGGTCCGAGCTCTAGTCACGAAAGACTAAATCAAGTAAGGAGGTCTTATTCACATGTTATCGAAGAAGAAGTTGTGGGATTTGATGAAGACGTCAAGACATTGGTAGAGAAATTGGTCAATCAAGATCATCGAGTTGTTTCCATTTTTGGCATGGGTGGTTTGGGAAAGACCACTCTTGCTAAGAAAGTTTATCATCACCCCAACGTTAGATGCCATTTTGATAACTTCGCTTGGGTTTGTATCTCCCAGATGTGGGAAAAGATGGATGTTTTAAAAGGAATCCTAATAAAACTTATCCCAGAGAAAACGTCAGAGATCAAACAAATGATGGATGCAGAATTAGTAAAGCAACTTTATGAGATCCAACAACAGAAAAAATGTTTGGTGGTTCTTGATGACATTTGGTCCAATAATGTTTGGAACACCATACAACCAGCCTTCCCAGATGGAGACACCGGTAGCAGAATCTTGCTCACCACGCGTATGGAGGAAGTGGCTTACCACATTGATCGAAATGCTTTTCTGCATCGACTGGGGTTCCTAAACAGAGAAGAGAGTTGGCAGTTGCTAGTGAAGAAAGCATTCCCAGGAAGAAGAGATACAGGTAAGTTCATAACCCAATGTTTCTAAAAGGCAATAGGCGCACCTAGGGCAGCCATTTGGGCATTTGAGCGTCTAGGCACTAGGTGCTCATTGTTTTGAATTATATATAACACTAGTGTAATGCAAAATCAGATGAAACATAGTCATTAGGTTCAATTCACTAAAAAAAAAAAGATTGGAGCAAAGTTTCCCATTCATTCAAAACTATCAATATGTCGAGTAACGATAAAAAAAGCCTGCGAAAAAAAGAAAGAGAAAGAAAGAAGCTACAATAGAAAGAAAGTTCAAGATAAGGTTGAACAAATAATGTTTATTCCTTCCGTTCTCTTAAATCAAAATGTTTTTTTTTTAACAAAAAGAAAAAATGGCTGCTCTTTACATAACGAGAGAAAAAAAAAAGGAAAAAGAAAAGAAACTCGTTTATCTGCTCTTTACCTCCTAATGTTCAATGGAAGCTTGTTCAGCATTAAACGGTAAAACTTGGGTGTGTTTTCTCACCCCTTAATGCTTAATTGAATAAAAAATTAACATTCAACATTAAGAAGCAAGTCATGTGTTGAATGCTTAATTTTACTTTAATGATTATTTTTTTCCCAATGTTGCCCCTGTTCTTTCTATTCATTAATTATTGATGTATATCGTAATGATAAGGTTTAAATCGTAAAATGTGATCTATTCAACCTTCAAATCCAAATAAAATCAAACATATTTCTTTTATCAAAGTTCTGTTTAGTATTAAGAACGCAGAGTAATTCAGTTTTCAACATCTAGAGGTTAAAAAAAACAAACATTCCCTAAAACATTTTTCATGAGTAATTGGTTACGAGCACCTCGTAACCTCATTAGCTGCCTAACAAACAAACAATGTGCATCAATTTTTCTCTTTTCTTGCAGCCAAAAAAGAAACCAAAGTTTGACTCTCCAATATCCCAGAGAGCTTATGAACTTAAACATCTCAAACCCCATGTCTATGAGCTCAACACCCAAGTCGATATCCTCAGATTCAGAATTGATTACCTCAAATCCGGCCAAAGGTGTGCTCAGCATCCGTTAAGTGAGCACCTTAACATCATGCAGCCCCTATTTTCTACATAAGATCCAGTTTTGAAAAGTTCTTGGAGCTCTCCAATCCCAAGCAGCCTCCCTAACAGCCTCATCAATTTTTGCCAAAACAAATTGCTAGTCATGCCCTTCTTGATTGAACACTCTATAGTTCCTTTCTTGCCAAATGAAATAAACCACAGCAGCCAATTACACACCTCTGATTTTGGTCAAGAAAGTATTCCCTTTTATCTCAACAACAGCTTTAGCACTTTCCCCTTCCCAATCATCAGGATCTCTACGAAGGACATTCGTTTTCAACACCTCTTTCCAAATTCTTCTAGTAAAGCAGCACTTAAAAAAACAAATGACTCACATCTTTTCAATCTGCATTGCATAGAACACAGTTGTCATCAACATTGAACCCCCAATTCTTAAGCCACACTTTAGTAAGTAATTTCCATTTAAACAACATCCATAGAATGAAAGCCATCCTAGGAACATGCCCTTTAAACCACACAACCGAGTACCAGTTGACCCTTTCACCCCTGTTTCTGATAACCTCCATGGCAGTAGCACTAGTGTATTTTTTAGGAGGACTAGGAACCCATTCAATTGTATCATACTAGGATCCTCCAATTGGAGGGAGATCATTCACCACTCTCCTCAAGTCAGCTGAAACTGGTTGTAGAAATCTCCAGCACCCATCAAAAGGCAATAGGCGAATGTAGGGTAGCCATTGATCATTTGAGCGTCTAGGCACTAGGCGCTTATTTTTTAGATATATATATACTAGTGTAATGCAAAATAAGATGAAACATTGTCATTAGGTTCACTAAAAAAAGCAAGATTGGAGCAAATGTTCATTCTTACGAAACTATCAATATTTCGAGCAATAATAAAAAGGCCTGTGAAAATATAAGAAAGAAAGAAGCTACAATAGAAGGAAAAAAAGGAAGAAAGTTCAAGATAAAGTTGAGCAAATAATGTTTATACCCTTTCCTTCTCTTAAATGGTAATGTTTTTTATTTTTTCTTTTTTTTAATGAAAATAATATTGGCCTCTGTTTAAGTAAAGCGGAAAAAAAAAGCCTCGTTTATCTACTATGTAGATAAACCGAGCGGCGACCTAAATCCGCCCCATTCATCCGGCGATTAATCAAATGCCTAAGCGCAGTCTAGCACCTAGGTGGTGCTTGGGCACCACCTTTTGTAACACATTTATAATTCCGTTAAAATAGTTGTTTAAGGTAGTTTTGTTTATACCTCTTAATGCTCAATGGAAATCTGTTCAACATTAAAGGGTAAAAGTTATGTTTGTTTTCTCACCTCCTAATGCTAAATTGAATTAAAATTTAACATTCAACATTAAGAAGCAAGTCATGCGTTGAATGCTTACTTTTACTTTAAAGATTTTTTTTCCCAATGGTGCCCCTGTTCTTTCTATTCATTAGTTATTGATGTGTACCGTACTAATAAAGTTTAAATCGTAAAATGTGATCTATTCAACCATCAGACCCAAATAAGAATTCAGAGCTATTCAGTTTTCAGCATCCAGAGGTTAAAAAAACAAATATTCCCTAAAACATTTTTCACGAGTAATTGGTTATGATCACCTCGTAATCTCATTAGCTGCCTAACAAACAAACAATGTGCATCTATTTTATTCTTAAGTTGTCATTCATTTCTTGTTATCCAGATCCTAGAGTTGAAACTCAGATGGAGAAGAAAGGAAAGGAAATGCTAGAACGATGCGGGGATGTACCACTTGCTATTGTTGTAGTCGGGGGACTATTGGTCAATAGATATACCTTAGATGAGTGGGAGAAAGTGCATCATAGTCTTGATCGGTATTTGAAAAGGGGGGAAGGCTTCGATCCACAAGACCAAAAATCTGTTCAACAAGTGCTTGCTTTAAGTTACGACGACTTGCCATATCAATTGAAGTCTTGCTTTCTTTATCTAGGGAATTTCCAAGAAGATTTTTAAGGTGAGCACCGAAAAACTATTTCTTTTATGGATTGCTGAAGGAATGGTAGTTCCAGAAGACAGAGAGAATGAAGAAACAATGATGGATGTAGCAAAACGCTATTTGGGTGAACTAGCACAAAGGAGCATGGTCCAAGTTGAATCATCAAATGACAAATGGTGGCGGCTAGGAAGGGAAGAACAAATGGAAACTACTTGTCGTCTTCATGACCTCATGCGAGAACTATGCCTCTCAAAAAGAAAGGGGGAAGGTTTTCAATCACATGGAAATGTACATGATTCATCTTCTTCATCAATGGGTATCACTAAAACACGTAAACTTGCAATTTATTTCGGATTAATAGATTTACCCAATCTCAAGGAATTCAAATTGCTTAGAGTTTTAGATTTTGAGGGGTTTGGGTTTCGTGAAAAGGGGATACTAGAGGGAATCGGGAAACTAATCCACTTGAAGTACTTGAGTTTCAGAAACTGCAGGGATGTGAAGTTGCCATCATCAATAGGCAACTTGCAATTCTTGCAAATCCTTGATATACGTGGACGTGGTGAAGATATTTCTATACCGAATGTATTGTGGAAGTTGGAAAGCCTAAGACATCTATATCTTCCTCATTATACTATTCGCATAAATGAAAAATTAACATTGGATGGCTTGAGTCGTCTAGAGATATTGGAGAATTTTAATACAAGTAGGTGTGTCCCGGAAGATCTCTTTAAATTGCCGGAATTGCGAAATTTGAAATCAAGACTTAGGGTGGGGTGTATGGAGGACATGGAAACAATCATCAACTATCTAACTGGTACTTCACACCAATTACGAGGTACATACCTTTGGATTACACTTGATTTTGAGGAAGAAGAGCCCTTTCTTATCTCAAGAAAAGTGTTTACGATCCGTAGTCTTGAGAGGTTGCTGTTAGAGGGGAAAATAGGTAAGTTACCAGAATATCGTCAGATCCATTCATCCACGAGCCTCACGAGAATATCCTTAGAGTTATCTGGACTTACGGAAGACCCAATGACAACACTAGAGAAGCTCCCAAACTTGAAATCTCTTGAATTAGGGCGTGAAGCGTATGTTGGAAACGAAATGGTTTGTTCTGCTTCGGGTTTCCCTCAACTGCGTCGTCTAAATTTGTTGGGGTTGAGAAAATTAGAGAATTGGCAAGTGGATGAAGGAGCTTTACCCCTTCTATCTTCTTTAATTATTGCTAGCTGTGAGGAAATGAAGGGTCTTCCTAGAGGACTGAAATTTCTCACTAAACTTCAAAAATTGGGGATTTATGGTATGCTCAAGGCATTCGGAGATAAGGTTCGAAGAGAAGACTCTTATATAATCCAGCATGTGCCTTCGGTCACATTTGTTGTTGAGCTTCTTTGATGAATTGGAGAGGCAGGAACCAGGTACAACTTTTATTAATTATCTTATGAGCTGTATTTTCGTAAATAGTTTTTAAAAATAAGGTACAAGATATTATGTGATAATATGTGTTATATAAAAATTAATGAATAATATTATTTTAAAAATAAGGATCTAAATATCATTATTAATTTAAAATAAGGCTTGTTTATCAATCTAAAAAAAATTGATGCAAATTTATTTTACATGATGTGTTTATATTTTTTTGGGGATATTAAAAAATATGACTTATATAAAAAAAATTACAAAATAACTGGGGAATAATATTTTTGTAAATTAAGGGTTTATATTTGATCAAATTCTAAAAGGAGTGCAAAGTTAATATTATAGTAGATTTTTAAATTGTATTTTCTTATGAAATCATACAAAATTATGTTTGCACTACATGTTTTTTAGCATATTATTATACGTAAGTGTTTAATTGATAGTACTTTAGAATAATTTTAACAAATTGCATAGCCAAAGCCTATTTAGTAATAAAATGAAAATAATATTTTTTTTTGAAATTATGCAAAGTTAAGTTTGAACTCCTTAATTTCTAAAACATTATTATGCATTTGTGTTTATTTAACGTTGTTTTAAATTTTTATGAATGAAACTTGTTAAAAAATATAAATATATTATGCAAAACAAATTTGCATTAAATCTTTTTGATTGCAAAATTAAGTTTGCACTCGGTCAAAACCTTTATTTTAAAACACAATTGATAAACAAGTCTTTATTTTATAATGATAATGGTATTTAGACCCTTATTTATTAAAAAGATTATTCGTTGGATTTTTTTGCGAAAAATATTGTCATGCAAATAAATACAAATACATAATAATATTTTAGAAAATAAAGAGTGCAAACTTAATTTTGCATAACTTTAAAAAAAATTATTATGTGCATTTTATTAATAAATAGGTTTTAAATATGTAATTTGTTAAAATTATAATAAAGAACCCTCAATTAAACACTTATTTATAATAATATGCTAAAAAACATATAGTGCAAACTTAATTTTTTACGATTACATAAAAGAAAATAAAATTTAAAAATATACTGCAAAGTTAACTTTGCATTCATTTTGGAGTTTGGTCAAATATGGGCTCTTAATTTATGAAAATATTATTATCTGATTCTTTTACATAAAGCTTTTTCTAACAAGCCTTATTTTTCCGTATCCCGAAATATTTTTCACTTCATCAAATTATTACATATATATATATATATATATATTTAAAACAGGTAGCAGAAGCCTATTTATGGGCCACAGTAGACCGTTGCAAGCACACCAAGGCCAATAAAGTGACGACGCCAGAATCATGTGGATCACAATGTTTTGACCTAAAATAGCTTAAAGAATTCATGTCACTGCCGATGGACGCTATTTTTTGGCCAAATTCCTTCATTTAGGCATCTTAATATACGAATTTATTGTTTACAACATGTTTGAATTTGCTAATAAGCTCAGTTATGAAAGTCATATTTGACTTCGGTCAAATCTGGCATGATTATCCCACGATCTTTCTGATTTTTTATTTTTGGGAGTTATTTTGAATTTATTTCCTTACTTGTAATTATGTTACCTATAAGAGGGTTTATTTGTAATCATTAAGGTAGACTACTATTGAATAAAATAATGTGTTTTTATTTATATTGAGTGTTTATTGCTTGCTAACCATATGTCAATTTAATAACTTTCCGCTACATCAATTTTATTTGTTTTTTACTTCACAACATCAGTTTCAAATTTAATGGAACCCGTGTTTTTGCAAAACTAGACTCATATTATTGAACGAAAGATTTCTCTCTCGCACTTTAGTAGAGAACTACACCCAAGGAAATAATATATTCAATACCAAGGGTGTGTCTGTGTACATTGCATTGCGATTTTTAATATTACAATTACGATTCTAAAATCTCTTGATTATATGTAAAAGTAGTAGCCAAATGTCAAGGAAGAAAGTACATTCAAACTTTTTGATGAGAAATAATACTTAGGGACACTTTCCAATGAACTTTTGTGCTGTTTGCAGATACTTGCTAATCATTTTAAGTGCTTAATTATTTCATGAGCTAATAACTATACCTTATAAAAAAATTCCATGGATAACAGATTGACTGATGCGGTTTGCATACATTTATGGTTCCGAGATAAAAAGTAAAGGAATAAAGGACAAAAATTATAGCAAAATATAAAATTTTGTTAAAGTTAGAAAGAACAATTTAATGAACTAGTCCAATTGTTGTGAAACTTTCATTTGTGGTGCTCCTTTGGTTCAAATTTTGCTTCATTCCTAAAATTCTAAAATTGTAAATACAATTAACACTAAAATTCAAATTTTCTTTGTGAAATTATTATTTTGAATTTTAGAAAAGAACAAAAACTCAAAACAAACTTGGCATTATTGCATGTGATACTCATTCACATAGTATAAAAACAATTTTTCTCAAAATACTATTTAATTGAAATTAGTATAATTAATTTAACCTCTTAAGCATTTTTCGTGACGATGGTTTTTGAGATTTCTTTATAATTTATTGTGTGTATTTTCTGGCGATATGTGTTGTAATACCCCATTGGTTAATTCGATGTTAATCACGTTCTTTAATCGCGCTTAAGTCAAATTCTAACTTTGAGTGGTCATCTTTGATTTCGAATGCTTTATAATGATTCAGACACTTCGTGCAAGTCATGTTAGTCATATTACACACGTGTGCAGGTTCGAAATGCACTTCAGGTAGCCGTAGCAAAGTTTGGTGTCCTAACAACAAGAATTGGAGATTTCGGAATTCGAAATACATTTGTTCAATTTGGAACCTTAACTATTGTATTGTGGTCCATCCTATAGTCATTTACACCTCCTTATATCTCTCTTTTATGTCCCAATACTTTTCCAAAGCCTTGGATTGAGTTCGGAATAACTAGCCCTATTGCTAGTTCTTTAGAATTTCGACACAGCTGTAATATTTTGGTCATACATTCTTCATCCGACGTCCAAATGGGACCCCATTTGATCCATTGGAAAGGTAATTCAATTATCTATAACTTTCCTGTTTGATCTGAGTCCAAATTCTTACATCTTTAAGGTCAACGCAGTAGCTGAAGTCAATAACATGTTTTTTTCCAAAACAGCCTGCTGTTGAAGATGCCTAAATAAAGCTGTGGGGACTGTTCCTAGGCATCAGATATTTATTTCCTTTCTTCTTATTTTCTCTTCATTTTCACATATCCACACTAAAGCTTCGAGAGAGATAGAGAGAGAGAGAGAGAGAGAGAGAGAGAGAGAGAGAGAGAGAAAATGCCATTTTAGAAGATTTTAAAGATAACCACCATCCCCATTTGAAATTAACCAACCATAGACCTTCCTCCACCATTCTCCTCCTTCTCCTTCCTTGAAATCCACCATTAGAGCTCCAATCAGGCTCGAAAACATTTAGGGTTCAAAGAGGAATTCCTTGATTCACCTTCAACCAAGTTTAAATTAAGTTCATAGAGCTTCATTGAGGTGGGAACACTAATAATAAAACCTTTATTTCAACTTTTGCTTGCTGCATTATAGATTTCTATCAAAATGGGGGATTTTCATGAAAACCTTAGGTTGGGTTGTATGCATGTGGGCTGGGCTAGTCTAATCTTCAATTGCTGGTCGATACAAGTTTACTATCACTTTATTTACATGATTAAACAATTAATTTCATGGGTTAGCTTATATAATTGAAGATTCATACTAAACTAAATATATAGTGAGTGTATGACCTAGGAATTGAGTATTTTGAGATTTACACATAATTGTTGATGGATTATGCTTTAGAACCACTTAATATACATGATTAAATAAGTAGATACACATGCATGGCTATATATGGAGTTTTTGCTAAAAATTCCCAAATACGTAAACTAATCTTAACTAGTTTTAGATTCTTATCCTAACTTTGTATTCTTGTATGCTATACATTCTCCCTTAACTTTTGGATACAAGTTTAACTGTGGAGCTGAATTACATTGGTGGGTCCACTCACTAGTTAAGTTCATTTAATTGGGAATGGGTAAAAAAAACTAAAAAAATTAACAACCTCCATAAGAATGTTTTTTGAAAAAAGTATAAGGAATAATATTTTTTTTGAAAAAATAGCATATTTTTTAATCTTATTAGCATAACTTCCTGTTAAAAAATTGTGTTTTAAAATAAGGATTTTAACTAAAATTGTGTTTTAAAATAAGGGACTTGACTAAAATTGTGTTTTGTGTGAACTTAACCTTGCACAAAATTGTATTTTGTGTAAACTTAACTTTGCACTCTAAAATAATGAGTGCAAATTTGTTTTGTATGATGTGTTTTTATTTTTTGACAAGTACATTTTTATAACTAATGTAATTATAAATTAATGTCAAATAAATCCCAATACATAATAATAATATATTAAAAAAAAAATTCAAGAATACAAACTTAACTTTGCATAACTCAAAAATGATCACATGTGTTTTTATCAATAAACATGATTAAAATTGTAATTTGTTGAAATAACCCAAAAGCACTATCAATTAAACACGTACAAATAATAGTAGCTTGAAATGGACCAAGTAAGTTTCTATCACCATTTTTATAAATCCATTTTAGCCGTAGGTGGCCGACGAGATACACCAACAATGTATTTTTCCCCTTAATCTATGTGTGTGTATATATAAACATGTTTGCAAAGTGTTTCCAAAGAGAGAAGACGAGACTATGGGTTTGATTGCGAGCCAAAATGGAAGTGGCAGTGGTGCTGGTGGTTATGGGTGGTTGGAGGGTTGATTGTTGGTTTGGATAGGAGGTTTTTTATTTTCTCCCTTCCCATCCACATTTTCCCTTGAGATGCCTACTTTGATTTCGATTAGGTGGGAGGTCCAACTAATAGATGATATATTACAGGTTAATATATTTCGTGGGAGATTCACTCATTTCTTGGCGTAGCAAGAAACAATCGCTTGTTTCTCGCTCAAGTATCGATGGAGAGGTATATACCATGCTCTTGCCAACACCACCAAGGAACTCATCTGGCTTTTCTCAGACATGGGAGTCCCTCAATATCTTCCAACCACTATTGGTTGTGATAATAAGAGTACTATTCAAATTGCTCACAATAATGTTTTCCATGAATGGACAAAGCATATTGAAATTGACTCTCATTTTTTTCATCAGCATGTCTCTAGCAATTCTGTTTGCCTCACCTCTATTTCCTCCACGGATTAACCGGCTGACATCTTCACTAAGCTCATTTGCCAAGTTGCTTTAAGGATTTGCTTTTCAAACTTAAGTTGGTTTCTTATTTACCACCTTGAATTTGTTGGGGGGATGTTAGAATATTCTCATAATATCGTATAGTTGACCTTTGGAAGATTTGTCCATAATTAACTCTTCCCAAATCCCTTGATTATTGTAGAGTCATTTAGGATTTATTTTTTTATATATATATTTCCTTTTTTGTATCCTTACTCAACCCTATATAAAGGGTCCTCGATTAGTAAATTCACACTAGAACTTTTTTATAATTCATGTCAAGAAGTTGAATCAAAGGTCAACAAAATTTAAGCTTTATATGTGCAATTGCAATTTTTGGGGACTTTTTGCACCATATACATTCAATTTGTTGTAGCTAGGGGTGTGCAGAAACCGATCCGGACCGAACGGACCGACCGGACCGAACCGAAATATAGGGTTTTTTTCGGGTTTTATAAGTACAACGGTCCGGTCCGGTCCGAAAAATCTTGGACCGTTACTATTCGGTCCGACTCAAAAAAATTATCCAAAAACCAGACCGGACCGATATATTTATATATATATAATTTTTTTATTTTTTTAAATATATATACTTATTTGTGTAAAAATATACATGAGTTTATTATATTTTGGGCCTATGTATTTTTATTTGTGTGTAGAAAGCATTAGTCCATTAAAATGGGCTTCACATATATATAAATATGCTATGAAAAATGGGCTAACTAAGTGTGAAAAATGGATAAAAAGCCCAAATCAAATTGGCCCATTAAAAAAGCCCAGACCGGTTGGACCGACCGAACCCGGACCGTTTAAATTGGTCTGGTCCAGTCCGGTCTAAGCTAGCAATTTGGTCCGGTCCGGTCCCAAAATTTCTAGGACCGAAGTGCTCGGTCCGGTCCGGTCTAGTGGTCAACGGTCCGGTCAACCGGACCGTGCACACCCCTAGTTGTAGCCAATTCCAGCAAAATTTCAAACTGGCATCCACCCCAAGCATCTTACATTTGTTTTTCAACATAATTTTGGGATAACACATAATGAAATAGAAGATTGGTTTCTTAAGATTTAAGCGTAAATGGAGATTTTGTAGTATTAAATGAGGGTGGTGTTTGTTTCTCATATTAAAAAGACACATGTCAAATGCTCACGGTGCTAGCTAGTCAAAAATTTCATAGAAAATTACCTATTAGAGTTGATTTCGGCAAATTAAATGTATAGGGTGCAAATTGTCTGGAAATTTTGTTTAAGGTGCAAACCAAATCTTCAACTAGTTTAAGACATGTTAGTGTAATTAGTTTATTTTCTTTTAACTTATTTTCTTGGTGGTCTAAGCATTTTTCTCTCTAAAATTTCCTTGTCTCTAACATTTTTTCTCCCTCACATATCAATTGATCGATGAACAACTCTCCTTTCACTTTCTTTTCAAAATTTATATTAAAGGATTATATATTTATTTTTTTCCAAAATCTAATAATAATTAATTGTTTTATTCAGCCATTAATTCCATTAAATCTAATGTATCCTTAAAAAGTTTTAACTCCTAATGCGAGACGAAGAGGGCATTTCAACAATATTTATGATGGTTTAGAATTCTAGATATTATTATGGTCATTTTTGAAGCATGATGATAAAGTCGAAAAGTAATTCAAAACTTAATCAACTAATATTCATTAAACCTTAAAAAATGAAAATAATTATTTGGTAATTTTTTTTATTCTAATTGATAAATGGTGTGGAAGGATCACCATCAAAGAGGTTCAATAAATGCCAACAACATATGGACAATCATTTATATGGGTAATTGATCTTTTACATACACTCTTGAAGTTCGTTTTTTTTCTCACTTTGCTTTTTAACAACTATAAATGTAAGCATAATACTAAACTGTAACATTGATTCCACACTTTCATTCGTACTTTACATCCACATCATCACCCACAAAATATACCACCTCCATCAGGTATTAAAATCTCCCTTTTACGTGAATTTGTGTTGAGTAATTTAGATGTTTCTGATGTTTGCCAATCAAATTCCAAGGAATTTATATTGAGTGTTTTCTATGGAATACAGATGCAATCAAATGCACCCCCTTAAACACAAGGTTAAACTAAAAATATTAAATCAACTCCAAATTCAGAATATTGGCCAATTTAATGTTGAAATGTATTACATGAAAGGAAGTCATAATATTGAAAATTGATCGTCAACATTTAAAGCAAATTTCATAACAAAGATATGTGAGAAAAAACTTGCAGTTCCACAAGTACCGGCTTTATTGATTTCCGATTTGACGAGCCGAAAATACTTCTGTGCTTAGGTACCCAAGTGCAGGTTGTCAAGTTATAATACTTGGTAAGTCTAAGTGTCGAACCAAAGGGATAGTCGGAAAGACAATGTGGTGATTACGAGTCCAAGGTTTTGTTAAGAGAATTGAATTGCTTGATTTTAATGATTGATTTTAAAGTCTTGCAATAAAAATTAAAATGATGTAATAATAGATGAGAAAAGGCTAAGGCATTATAGAATTCATTTGTTTTGCAAAGTTAAGTAAAATCAACCTCATTCAAAGTTCTCAATGCAATTCCTAAGTGTTGAATATTTTACCCATTTCTAAGCAAAAGGGTGTGGAGCAAAAGCAACCCATTCCCATATAAATGCCATATAAAGAAAGGGTGTGAGTAAATATCAACACAAGTATATCTCACATTTCTATCTTGTGACAAAGGGTGTGAAGCAAGTGCAACCCATTCCCATATAATATCAAACAAGATTCAAACTTAAAATACACAAAAAGAAAAAGTATAAATTTAAACTAGGCATTTAGGAACTCATTGTTAGTTTCCCCTAGGCAAATGACTTGATTATGAAAATGGCCAACTACAAGGAGTTTAGCTCGATCAATCATAACATTTCATTTGTCTAAGATTGGGAGGTCTAGGTGGAGGTCAAACCGTCCTATATAGACTTATTTGATAAATACAAATTGAATCCTTAAAATGATTAATGGAATTGTTTATGTCATAAATTTAAAAGATCATCTTTAGCAACACTTTAACTAAGACGATAATGAGTCTTAAAATCACATAAAGTGTAGAAAGTACTCAACATATCATTAAAGTATTCAAAGATTAAAACCTCAAATTTATGGTGTTTCCATGAATATCAAAGACTAATCATGCTTGGCAATGAAAAGTATCTTATTCAAAGAAAGAATGGACACAGGCTAGTAAGAAATACACAAGTGTATCATTTTCTCATTAATGCTTGAGATCTATGGATACAAAGCATACAAAGTCAAATCATCATATGAAAATTATCTTACTAGCTTATGAATGGTTGAAAAATAGAGAAGATGAAGGATTCAAAAAGTATTTAGCAATACTAACAATGGAATGAGAATTGAACTTACATAATTAATGCATTGCAAATTTCATCTTTTAGCCTTAGCAAAGAAATTTACTCCATAATAAATGTAGAGACAAGAATTATAAAAGTGAACTCCATTTCTCTTTCTAGAAAAATAACTATTACAAGCTCTCTATAATTTTAGAAATGAGAAGTAATAAAAGTACCATCTCCAAAACAACAATGAAGACTATAAATAGGAGAGTTGTGTTGGATGCTAAAAAATAAACAATGCTTTTTATTTTTATTTTTTTATTTTTGGTGGAGAATTCCACTTTCTTGGATGCTCTTTGGTCACATGGACATGGAGACTTTCACTTTCTTGGATGCTCTTTAATCACATGGAGAATTCCACTTTCTTTCTTTAATCACATGGACATGGAGACTTTCACTTTCTTGGATGCTCTTTAATCACATGGAAAATTCTACTTTCTTGGATGCTCATTGGTCACATGGAGAATTCCACTATTGTATTAAATACAATATTTCTTGAAATCTAAAGACACCAAAATAAACACAAAATGTGCCTCTCCAAGAATTGTTAAATACAAAAGTGCTATGAGACTAATCGCGAAATAAGTTGGCAAACCGAGTAGTTTTAGAGAAATAAACGCGTCAAACAACTCCGGAAATGAGCGTATGAATGACAATATTAAGCGTTTATCAACTCTCCCCGACTTATCTCTTGCTAGTCCCTTAGCAAGCAAAATAAAAATAGCTATGTATAATATCCGAAAATGCATTGATGTAATGCACTAAGCCATTTTAAAAAAAACTTCCAAGTTCCCTTAGAAGACGAGGTTTGTCTCGTGAAGGTTTACAGTGATGATACCTACAAACATCAAAAGTTTAATCATGGTGAATGACGAGAATGATAATTTCAAAAGTTTAATTTGCAAAGCTTATGACATTACTATCACTATTTCTAGACTTGTGGGTTTTGAATGACTATCTAAATTGCTTATCTCCTTTAGAAACTTAACCCGTACTTCCCTTTAATCATATGCTAAGCCTTAAATTAGCAAAATTCTCATTTAAACACAAAGAATTTCTCTACTTGAAGCATTTACACATTTTAAGGGACGTTTCTAGGGTCATGAATCTAATTGAAGTAAAGCAAAGTAGATTACCACTCAAAATTCCATCTAGATCAAGGAATTCATGCCAATAGCTAATGAACCAATCATCATAATTTTTTTTAAGCTCTAAACACATGAAAAATTGAAAAGCCATTAAAGTATAAGTACAGTACCCCCCAACTTGAAAAACACATTGTCCTCAATGTGAAGAGAACGAGAAATCGACAGTCTCCCATTTGGCTTTTCGATTTACATGAGGCAAAAAAGAGCTATTTTCAAAGCAAAATTATTATATATGTACACACTAACAAAAAAAAAGGGGTTAGAATTAGATAAACCATAACATTCATGCATTACAACCACATTTCAATCGTAATATCATGTTTATCAAACCGAACCTAAAAAAGAAGGAAAAAAATAAAGCAATTTTTTTTTCTTTCTTTCTTTTTTTTTTAAAAAATATTATATACAAACATCACCTATGCTTGTTAGGTATAGGTCGGATCTTCAAGAGTGGTGGACTCCTCTTGAGGTGGGAATTCAAAAAATGGCTTAAGGCGTTGTCCGTTCATTTTGAACACAAAGCCGGTTTTGGGATCCTCAACATTCACGGCCCCAAAAGAGAATACATGTCGAACAATGTATGGGCCGGTCCAACGTGATTTCAGCTTTCCCGGGAAGAGATGCAAACGCGTGTCATAAACTAGAACTTTGTGCCCGAGTTTAAATTCTTTTCTTAAAATAGATTTATCATTGAAAAGTTTTGCACGTTCTTTGCTTATCTTAGCATTTTGGTATGCATCCCTCCTTAATTCCTCCAACTCCTCAAGTTGTAACTTTCGGTTGCTTCCGACATTTTCAATATCAAAATTCATCATTTTAATTGCCCAAAATGATTTATGTTCCAACTCAACGGGAAGATGACAAGGCTTGCCATATACTATCCGATAGGGAGACATTCCTAAAATTGTTTTAAAAGCTGTACGGTAAGCCCAAAGTGCATCGTTAAGATGCAATGACCAATCCTTGCGATTTGGATTTACCGTATTTTCAAGAATTTGCTTTATCTCCTTATTGGCAAGTTCGGCTTGGCCATTGGTTTGCGGATGATAAGCGAGTGATACTTTGTGATTTACCCCATATTTTTGCACTAAAGATTCAAAAGGCTTGTTCCAAAAATGAGTACCACCATCGCTTATAATCGCTTTGGGAGTGCCAGACCTTGCAAGAATATTTTCTTTTAAAAATTGGATCACCACTTTGTGATCATTTTTCTTGCAAGCTTGGGCTTCTACCCACTTGGAGACATAATCAACCGCTACTAAAATATAAAGGTTACCAAAAGAGGATAGGAATGGTCCCATGAAATCGATTCCCCAACAATCGAACACTTCAATCACCAAGATTGGATTAAGCGGCATCATGCTTTTTCTTGTAATCCCTCCTAACATTTGGCATCTCGGGCAAGATTTGCAATGTTGGTAGGCATCTTTGAACACTGTTGGCCAATAAAGGCCACTTTGCAAGATCTTGGCGGCCGTCTTCTTGGCCGAGAAATGTCCACCACAAGCTTCATTATGGGAAAAGCTTAGAACTCTTTCAAACTCGTCATTAGGAATACATCGTCGAATAATTTGATCCGCCCCATACTTGAACAAGTACGAGTCATCCCAATAGAAACGGTTAACCTCATACAAGAATTTTCTTCGGTCTTGGACATTCCACGGAGGAGTGTCACACAATTCCGGCCTTCAAAGAGGTCCTTCAAAGTCCCTCACAAGTCAATGCTATGAACTCATATTCTAAGCCACACAATGATCCATTTTCTCAAAGGTACATTGAAGGGTGGAGAAATCATCCTAACTTTAGTTGGGGAGGAAATCAAAATGCTCATCAAAATTCTAATGCAAATTCAAATTATTTCCAACCAAGACCACTTCCACCCCAAAAAAACTCTTTTGGCCAAACTAACCCAAACCCAAATTCAAATTTGGAGTATCTTTTGCGGAAATTTATAGATAAGACCAATAGAGAGGTTAGTGATTTGAAAACCCAAATGTCCAAACTCACAACCGCATTGTCTACTCAAGAAAAAGGAAAGTTTCCATCCCAACCCTTAGCCAATCCCCGAGGCCAAGCTTTAGTGATTGATGAGGGTGAATTTAGTGGCAATGTTGAGGAGTTGAAATCCATCACCATCTTTAGGAGTGGGAAATAGATTGATAAAACTATAGTTCCTAAGGCCAAAAAGCTGGTGGACATAGCCGAGTCAAGTCAAGTTGAGGAGATCACCTTAGAAGAGAGAATGAGGGAAGAAGAGAAAGTCGGAAAAGAGGATTTGGAGAAAATCAAGAGTAGTGTGAAAATCCTTTTTCCGAAAAGGTTATCTCAACCTTTCAAGGAGACCCGAAATGCTGAAGTTCTTGATGTGTTCAAACAAGTGAAAATTAACATTCCATTGCTTGATGCGGTGAAACAAATTCCTTCTTATGCAAATTTTTTAAAAGATTTGTGCACCACTAAGCGGCGATTGAATGTTAAGAAGAAGGCATTTATGGCGGAACAAGTGAGTTCAATAATGCAAGGCACCCGAATCCCAAAATTCAAAGATCCCGGTTGCCCTACCATTTCTTGTTTGATTGGCAACTTTAGAATAAAAAATGCATTGCTTGATCTGGGGGTGAGTGTTAATGTTTTTCCATATTCTGTTTACCAACAATTGAGTTTAGGAGAGTTGAAACCCACGAAAGTCACGATCCAATTGGCGGATCGATCGGTTAAGATTCCAAGGGGAATTGTAGAGGATGTGCTAATTCAAGTTGATAAATTCTATTTTCCTGTGGATATCATAGTTTTTGACATGCAACCGGTATCCAATCCCGAAAATGAGATTCCCATAATTTTGGGAAGACCCTTTCTTGCAACATCAAATGCTATCATCAATTGCAAGAATGGGATTGTAAAATTGGCCTTTGGAAATATGACTCTTGAGCTTAACATGTTTTTAATAAGTAATAAACAAGATGATTTTGATGATGAAATTGAACATGTAAACATGATAGAGTCACTAGTACAAGACCATTTTTCTTCCACTTATGAATCGGAATCATTGGAAGACTTGCTAAACACTCCCAATGATCCCGACGAATGTGTGCATGTGTTTTACTTGGATGATAGGAACAAGGAAGAACTCTTGAAGAATGAAGAAAATGCACAAGTGGAACCACCAATTCTTGAAGGAAAGATGGAGCTCAAGCCTTTTCCTAGCAATTTGAAGTACGCTTTCCTAGGTGCTTTTGAAACTTACCCCGTGGTAATTTCTTCCGAACTATCAAAGGATCAAGAAGAATGGTTGGTAAGTATGCTAAGTAAGTATCAAAATGCTTTTGGGTGGAAGTTGGCCGACCTCCAAGGAATTAGTCCATTGATTTGCACTCACAAAATTCACTTGGAGGAAGGTGCAAAGCCATCGAGACAATTTCAACGCCAGTTAAATCCTCACATGCAAGAAGTAGTAAGAACCGAGGTGTTGAAATTGCTTGATGCCAAGATCATCTATCCAATTTCGGATAGCAAATGGGTGAGTCCGACCCAAGTTGTACTTAAAAAATCTAGGCTTACGGTAGTAAAAAATGAAAATGATGAGTTAATACCCCAAAGAGTCACCACCAGGTGGCGAATGTGCATAGACTACCGTAAGTCAAATGAAGTCATTAGAAAGGACCATTTTCCTCTTCCATTCTTAAATCAAACATTTGAAAGAGTGGCGGGTCATGAGTTCTATTCTTTTTTAGACATATTTTCTGGGTATAATCAAATCGAAATTGATCTTGAGGACCAAGAAAAAATAACCTTCACATGTCCGTTTGGTACTTTTGCTTATCGAAAAATGCCTTTTGATTTGTGCAATGCACCGGCCACTTTTCAAAGATGTATGTTGAGCATTTTTAGCGATATGGTAGATAAAACTTTAGAGGTTTTTATGGACTAAGTCGTTCGATAATTGTTTGCTCAATGTTGAACATGTGTTAGCAAGGTGTATCGAGAAGCAACTCGTCCTCAATTGGGAGAAATGCCACTTCATGGTGACAAAGGGCATTGTATTGGGCCATGTTGTATCGGGGAAAGGCATTGAAGTAGACAAGGCGAAGATCGAGCTTATCTCAAAGCTCCCCACCCCCAAGTCAATCAAGGATGTTCGCTCATTCTTGGGGCATGCCGGATTCTACTGAATGTTCATTCAAAATTTTAGCACCATTGCTAAACCCATGTGCAAGTTGCTCTTGAAAGATGCCCTATTTGAATGGACCAAGGAATGTGAAGAAGCCTTTGTAGAACTCAAGCACATGCTCACTACCGCACCCATCATGTAAACCCCCGATTGGAATTTGCCATTCGAACTCATGTGCGATGCAAGTGATTACGCCGTGGGGACGGTCCTTGGCCAAAGAAAGGACAAAAAGCTCGGGGTCATTTACTATGCGAGCTGAACTCTCAATGAGGCTCAAATGAACTACACCACCACCGAGAAAGAACTCTTGGCTATTGTTTTTGCCTTCGACAAATTTCAGTCCTACCTCATTAGGTCACCTATTATCATTTTTACCGATCAAACGGCCCTCAAGTATCTTTTTACAAAGAAAGATGCAAAGCTAAGGCTTCTAAGATGGATTATTCTCCTTCAAGAATTCAATCTTTTCATAAAGGATAAGAAGGGTGTCGAAAATGTGGTAGCGGATCATTTATCTCGCCTTTCATTCACCGACCACATTGAAGAGAGTGCTATTAAAGACTCTTTTCCGAATGAGCAACTATTCATAATCTCTTCCTCATCATGGTATGCCGATATCATGAACTATCTTGTCACCGGAAAGACCAAAAACTTGACGCGCCGAAAATACTTCCGTGCTTAGGTACCCAAGTGCAAGTTGTCAAATTATAATACTTGGTAAGTCCAAGTGTCGAACCACAAGGATAGTCGGAAAGACGATGTGGTGATTACGAGTCCAAGGTTTTGTTATGAGAATTTAATTGGTTGATTTTAATGATTGATTTTAAAGTCTTGCAATAAAAATTAAAATGATGTAATAATAGATGAGAAAAGGCTAAGGCATTATAGAATTCATTTGTTTTGCAAAGTTAAGTAAAATCAACCTCATTCAAAGTTCTCAATGCAATTCCTAAGTGTTGAATATTTTACCCATTTCTAAGCAAAAGGGCGTGGAGCAAAAGCAACCCATTCCCATATAAATGCCATATAAAGAAAGGGTGTGAGTAAATATCAACACAAGTGTATCTCACATTTCTATCTTGTGACAAAGGGTGTGAAGCAAGTGCAACCCATTCCCATATAATATCAAACAAGATTCAAACTTAAAATACACAAAAAGAAAAAGTATAAATTTAAACTAGGCATTTAGGAACTTATTGTTAGTTTCCCCTAGGCAAATGACTTGATTATGAAAATGGCCAATTATAAGGAGTTTAGCTCGATAAATCATAACATTTCATTTGTCTAAGATTGGGAGGTCTAGGTGGAGGTCAAACCGTCCTATATAGACTTATTTGATAAATACAAATTGAATCCTTAAAATGATTAATGGAATTGTTTATGTCATAAATTTAAAAGATCATCTTTAGCAACACTTTAACTAAGACGATAATGAATCTCAAAATCACATAAAGTGTAGAAAGTACTCAACATATCATTAAAGTATTCAAAGATTAAAACCTCAAATTTATGGTGTTTCCATGAATATCAAAGACTAATCATGCTTGGCAATGAAAAGTATCTTATTCAAAGAAAGAATGGACACAGGCTAGTAAGAAATACACAAGTGTATCATTTTCTCATTAATGCTTGAGATCTATGTATACAAAGCATACAAAGTCAAATCATCATATGAAAATTATCTTACTAGCTTATGAATGGTTGAAAAATAGAGAAGATGAAGGATTCAAAAAGTATTTAGCAATACTAACAATGGGATGAGAATTGAACTTACATAATTAATGCATTGCAAATTTCATCTTTTAGCCTTAGCAAAGAAATTTACTCCATAATAAATGTAGAGACAAGAATTATAAAAGTGAACTCCATTTCTCTCTCTAGAAAAATAACTATTACAAGCTCTCTATAATTTTAGAAATGAGAAGTAATAAAAGTACCCTCTCCAAAACAACAATGAAGACTATAAATAGGAGAGTTGTGTTGGATGCTAAAAAATAAACAATGCTTTTTATTTTTATTTTTTTATTTTTGGTGGAGAATTCCACTTTCTTGGATGCTCTTTGGTCACATGGACATGGAGACTTTCACTTTCTTGGATGCTCTTTAATCACATGAAAAATTCTACTTTCTTTCTTTAATCACATGGACATGGAGACTCACTTTCTTGGATGCTCTTTAATCACATGAAAAATTCTACTTTCTTGGATGCTCTTTGGTCAAATGGAGAATTCCACTATTGTATTAAATACAATATTTCTAGAAATCTAAAGACACCAAAATAAACACAAAATGTGCCTCTCCGAGAATTGTTAAATACAAAAGTGCTATGAGAGTAATCGCGAAATAAGTTGGCAAACTGAGTAGTTTTATAGAAATAAACGCGTCAAACAACTCCGAAAATGAGCATATGAATGACAATATTAAGCGTTTATCACGATTCATCTGCTAAATTTGGTTGTTTCTCCTCTTGCTGTGATAAGAACATGGAGCCAAGTGAAGAAAACTTATTAGTGCGAGACTTGGCATTTTTCCCTATTAGTGTTTCGGCCCACTACAATCATTTTGTGGCAAAATAATGCTTAGTAAGTGTGATGGATTAGCGAAAAATGCCCAAAACTCCATATTGTCATGGTACAACTTTTTTGATGTTTGATTGCATATATCTCCCATGATACAGCCGTATAGCTATTTTTAGAGCAAGTATTTATGTTTTCCAATGAATCCAGAAACCATATTTCCCATGAGTTTTCATTTAGGAATGTAAAAGAATTGCAAGTAATTCAATTATTCTCGGTGTAAGGTAAAATCAGGCACCTTAAGGGAACGAATTCCAAAAAAGGGGCAAGGTGAATTTGACAAGTTAACTTCATAAAGAGTTAAATTCTTTGCATGGTTTTCATCGATATGGGAAAATAAAATTTGGCTAAATGCAGCATGAAATGAAATTCTTAAAAGTTTAACACAATCAAACACCAACAAAGATGAACCACGTTTTTCTGGGCCTTCTTGCCCAAGGAAGATAAGTGTAATGAAAGATATTCTTAGAGCTTTCTAAAGAAATATAGTATTCTTTGGTTACGTTTGCAGGTGTCATGTTAGTGCACATGTAATTGCCTGAAAATGACTTCAATATTTGATGAGTTCAAGATAATTTCTACAAATATTAACTCATAAGTAACACCAAATGCGAATTACTTAAAAGGACAACATAAAAATATTTGTGACAAGAGAAAGAAAGACGAATGCATTGTATATAAATTATAAAAGACATTCGTCTTGGTTGGGAAATTTCCATATATATAAAGGATATTGCGCCAAACCGCTTACAACTAAACACGACGCAACTGAGAAGGATCACACAAGCCCAAATGGTTTCCCGAAAGAAGAACCCGACACAGAAAAGCACACTCACAATATAGAAATAAGAAATAAACCAACAATCGCACAAGACAAGGATTTACCATGGTGTCAGCATAAACGCCACTAATCCACACATATGATAGCTTATATTGATAATTGGAACAAAAAGATAATTACAAGCACACAAGAAAAAAATATCACTAAATTTTAGCTCTCAAGTCACTCTACAAGTCTTACAACTCAAATGAGCCAAAATTGCACTAAATAAGCAAAGTGCTGGGACCATGATCGATCATGGTATACCCCATGATTGATCATGAAACCCACTGGAATTTTCTGCCAACACCATGATTGATCATGGACATACCCATGATCGATCATGGTTCTTTGATCAATACTGCTATAGCATCATACCCAGCCCCGAATAGCCTCCACCCCCAAATAGGGCCTCAACACCGAAGAATGTTAACCCACGTCGAGTAATGCTCAAACTTGGTCTTTGGTACCACTTTCATCATCATATCTGCATGATTATCCTTGGTGCTAATTTTCTTCAAAATCACTTCACCACTTTCGATAATCTCCCATATAAAATGAAATTGGACATCGATGTGCTTCATCAGTCCGTGATAAACTTGGTTCTTAGCCAAATGAATAGCGCTATGGCTATCACAATGTACATTGACATTCTCCTTAACCATCCCTAAATCACTTATCAAACCCCGAAGCCACAGTGCTTCTTTGACTACCTTTGTTGCTACAATATACTCTGCTTCCGTAGTAGACAACGCCACTACACCTTGCAACATCGACCTCCAATTAATCGGACCACCACTAAATGTGAAAGCATACCCCGTGGTCGACTGTCGCTTATTAAGATCCCCAGCATAGTCTGAATCAACATACCCACTAATAGACACCTTGGTTCTTTGGTACACCAACCCCTTATTCTTCGTCCCTTGTAGATACTGCAAAATCCACTTAGCGGCATCCCAATGATGTTTCCCTAGATTCGCCATGAACCTACTCACAATGCTCACTGCTTGAGCAATATCCAGTCGAGTACACACCATGGCATACATCAAGCTTCCTACCCCATTAGCATATGGAACTTGAGCCATATACTCCACATCTTCGTCTGTTTATAGAGCCATAGTTGCTAAGAGCTTGAAGTGCGAAGCCAGTGGAACAATTACAGGCTTAGAGTCTTGCATCCCAAATCGAACTACCACTTTCTCTAGATATTTCCTCTGAGTGAGGCACAATCTTCCCTTCTTCCTCTCCCTTACTATCTCCATTCCCAAAATTTTATTAACTCTACCCAAGTCCTTCATCTCAAACTCGAGACTCAGCTGAGCCTTCACCGTGTTGATATCAGACATACTCGGTGAACAAATAAGTATATCATCAACATACAAGAGTAAGTAGATAAACGAATCCCCCCTGAGTTTCTTGAAATAAACGTAATGATCAAAATCACTCCATTTGAATTTCTGAACCATCATGAAAATGTCAAACTTCTTGTACCGTCGTCTGGGCGATTACTTCAACCCATACAATGACTTCTTCAGTCTATAAATACATGCAATTCTCCTTGCCAACAACCTTGAACCCCTTTGGTAGAGATGTATAAATCTCCTCTTCTAGATCCCCATGTAAGAACACCGTCTTAACGTCGAGTTTTTTAAACTCTAAGTCAAACTGCGATACCATAACTAATAACACTCTAATAGAAGCGTGTTTTACTACCGGGGAAAAGACTTCATTATAATCCACCCCTTCTCGCTGTGCAAATCCCTTAGCCACTAATCTTGCTTATACTAAACATTCGAATCTAGAACCCCATCTTTCTTGGCAAACACCCATTTGCACCCAATTGACTTTTTCTAGTTTGGCAACTTGCAAAGATCCTGGGTTTCATTCTTGTGAAGAGAGTTCATCTCCTCACCCATGGCCGCCTTCTATTCATAGCCAAATAGTTCCGGTGCTCGTCGAGCTCTCGGCTCCTTACTACTCGCCAAAGATGGTACCTTTCCTTGTTGTTGACTAGACCCCTTAATAGGAATCTCCCCATTCTCTGAATCACTATCGAAAGAATCAATTAAATTAGTCACTTCTGATTGCACTAGAATAGTCACCACCGATGTAGTAACTTTCGTTTGCACCACTCCGCTCTTTTCACTCTTATCGAGAGTCTTCACATTTTCTCCCGTAGGCAACTTGAGCAAAGACGCCTCGTCAAATGTAACATATCTGCTAACGATAATTTTTTTGTCTTGAAGACACACAACATGTATCCCTTGACTCCAATTCTAAAACCCATAAAGATCGCCTTTCGGGATCTTGGATCAATGTTATTTTCATGAACGTGATAATAAGCCGGACACCCAAATATATGTAATGAATCGTAACTCGCATGAGATCCTGTCCAAACCTCCATACGAGTTTTGTAATCGACCCCTGAGATGGCAACATATTCACGATGTAACTAGCATAGGATAAGGCCTCCGCCCAATACTGTTTCCCCAAATTTACATTCGACAGCATACACCTCACTTTTTCAAGTAAGGTACGGTTCATCCTCTCAGCTACTCCATTCTAATGTGGTGTAACTCTAACAGTAAAATGGCAAACAATTCCTTCCTCTTGACAGTACTCCTTAAACGGATCACTAGTGCACTCTCAGCCGTTATCAGATTTAAGCACCTTGATCTTCCTACCAAGCTGATTTTCGACCATCTTCTTCCACCTTAGAAACACCCCAAAGACCTCATCTTTGAGCTTCATGAGATATACCCAAATCCGCCAAGAGAAATCATCTACATATATAACAAAGTAATGATTACCTCATACGGATTTCGTCTTGGAAAGTTTCCTGACATCCGTGTGTATGTAGTCAAGCAACCCCTTTGTGCAATGAATAACTATCCCAAACTTTACTTGTGTTTGTTTCCAGAGCACACAATGCTCGCAAAACTCTAGCATACAGCTCTTCGCACCCTTGAGCAAACCTTACTTACATAACACTGTCATCACCTTCTCCCCGGCATGTCTTAATCTCATGTGCCATAATCTCATCGAATACGAACTTGTACTTGCTCCACTGCTTTAGTATAAACAGAAGCACTACCCGTCACCGTACTCCCTTGAAGAAAATAGAGATTACCCTATTTCTTTCCCTTTGTCAACACCAAGGCACCGGAAGTAACCTTTAGCATTCCATTCTTGAGCACAATCTTGCACCCGTTAGAATCTAAAGAACTCAAAGAAATCAAATTCTTCTTTAGATCCGGGATGTACCTGACTTCATTTAGAGTTCTGACTACTCTGTCATGTAGCTTCAATTTGACCGTTCCAATACCCTCCATCCTATAAACATAATCATTGCCCATAAAAACCGTTCCTCCATTCACCTTCGTCAAAGTATGGAAAATGTTCTTGTTTGGGCACATATGGTACGAACAACCTAAGTCTAAAATCCACCCGTCTGTCGAGCTTTCTCTAGGAGTAACTACTAACACACTCTCAAAGTCACCATCCCCTGAAGTAAAAGAATTCACGGTATCATCCGCATTCTTCTTCTCCCACTTGTCTACCCAAGCATTAGGACAATTCTTCTTCATATGCCCTTTCCTTTTGGACTTATAACATTCCATGTTATCCAAGTACTTAGTACGCGACTTAGACCAAGAGTTATTGTGCTTTGCTTATTTTCGATCATTTGTCCTTCCCCGCGTAACTTATGCATCGGACGATGTACTACATTTATCCCTCTCTTTCTGCTCATTACCAAGCAGTGCCGAAGAAATGTCCTTATATTTTATTGAATCCTTGCTATATAACAAAGTGGTGCTTAAATAGGGATAGGATTTCAGAAGTAAATTGAGCAACAAAATAGCTTTATCCTCATCTTTCATGTCATCGTTTAAGTTTAACAAATCATAAATCATCTTGTTAAACTCATCGACATGCTCACTCATTGATGTACCTCTAGCATATTCAAACCGGAACAGCTTCTTCTTGAGATAATGACGATTCTCTATACTCTTTATCATGTACTTCTCTTCCAGTATCCTCTATATGCTAGTCGCGAATTTCTCACGCATAACGGAGTATATCACATTTTGAGCTAGATGCAACCAGATAGTGCTACAAGCTTTCAAATCATACTCTTCCTATTCAACATTTATCATCATCGTGGGCTTAGCTTCCACACCCAACAATGCCCTATGAAACTCCTGTTGGATCAAAACATCACGTATTTTGCATTGCCACATGCCAAAATTTACCAACTTTTCATCGAATTTCTCTACGTCAAACTTTATCGCTAACACCTTTGAGGTCTTAGGAGTGGTCATCTTCAATCACCAATGGACTTGACAAACTAACAAAGAGATAAAAATTGAAAAATCCCACTTAGGAATTTTATCAAACACTTGGCATGCAACACAAATCCCACCTTTCTCGTTTTAGCCTTTGATACCAATTTGTTGCCCCAAACCGCTCAGAACCGAGCACGACGCAACCGAAAAAGATCATACAAGCCCAAATGGTTTCCTAAAAGAAGAACCTGACACAGAAAGGCACACTCACAATAGAGAAATAGGAAAAGACCAATAATCGCACAAGACAAGGATTTACCGTGATGTCGGCGTAAACGCCACTAATCCACACAGATGATAACTTATATTGATAATTGGAACAAAGAGATGATTACAAGCACACAAGAAAAAAATCTCACTAAATTTTAGCTCTCAAGTCACTCTACAAGTCCTACAACTCAAATTAGCCAAAATTGCACTAAATAGGCAAAGTGCTGGGATCATGATTGATCATGGTATACCCCATGATCGATCATGGTATACCCCATGATCGATCATGAAACCCACTGGAATTTCCTGCCAGCACCATGATCGATCATGGACAAACCCATGATCGATCACAGTTATACTATGGAGAGCCAAACTTCATAAAGGACAACTTAATTTACTTACAAATAAGGCAGAGAGATGCTATCGTAAATGGAATCTAAAGCTCAATAGTAGCAAATTCTCAATCAACTATTAAATCTACATTATACTATCAAAAATGCTACAGCAATTACTTGTTACAAGATTAATAAAACAAAGACCAAATTGGCTGAAATCATTACTCGATATGAGATGCTTGTGACATGAGGACTTCCTTGAAGGAATAAATAAGACGAAAGGAAAAAGTGCAGATAAAGGATTTGAAGAGAGGTTATAATTTGGTGGGTAAAAAAAAAATTATATTCGAACCAAAGACTGTAGGAAACTTATATACAACATGAATATCAAATTGAAAGAAATGTATGTAATTACTTCAGCTTTAGCAAATTCCCATGGGCAATCCAATCAGTGTTTCTCCCACAAGCAGGGATTGGTCATAGAAGGTTTCAGTTTGTGCATGCCAAATTTCATAACAAATATATGAGGGAAAAAATAATTACAGTTTTGTTAGGACCAGATTTATTGCTTTTTGAATCATCTACTTCTTTTATGTCCTCATTCTATGACAGAAATGATGGGTGAATTTGATCAGTTAACATGATAAAGAATTGAATTCCATGGATAAATTTAAAGAATAGGAAAAAAATATATAGGCTAAAACAAGTTGCAGGCATGAAAATTATTTCTTAGAAATTGAATGCTATTAAACACCCATAAGATGGACAAGGTGAAACTTTGGGCTTTTCACAAGGAAAAGAAGTGTAATGTTGAAACTTGTTCAAGCTTTCTAATAAGTGTACATAATACTTTGCAGCTACTATTTCCAAGCAAAATAAGGCAGCTACTATAGCAATTACTCTTTGTCTATACTATATAATAAGGCGAACACCCATCTCAAAAGAAGATGTACAATGATGATAGCCTAATAGAATAGAGGACAAAATTTCCAGTGAAACTTTTAGGGCTTCAGAATCACAATCTCAAGAAATAAAAGAAAACAACATAATATATTCCAACAAAACATAATCCCCTAACTCAGCTTGTTGACCCATCCCATCTCAGAGTTCCATTTTCATCCCATCTCAGGAATGAAGTTAGTGAGTTGAGGACTTCAATTTCTTCAATAAAATAAAATAAAGTTTGAAACAGAAGCTGCACGAAACTGATACATGTCATTTGAATTTTGAACATAATCTTATTTAATTTTAATTTATTTTCCATTTTTTAAAGGGTAAATTGCATATCTATCTATGATCCACAACAATACAAAATTTGGTACAATAGATAAGCATATTAGGATTTCATAATATCTAAGAAGAAGAAACAAAGTACAATCCGGAGTGAAGCCAACCAACAAAGGGCTAAACCCAAACTCTATTGATGACAACACTCTCATCTCATCTTCTAGAAGCAATTCCACCCCAAATAAATAAATAAATAGGCAACTAAATAAATTAAAAATTATCCACAAATTTTCATTAAAAACAACTCAACTGTGAATTGGCCACAAATGAAAACCTAATAAAAATGCCCATATGTAATGATTCTTCAACATCAAAATGACAACTAAGAACCCCTACATATATCATAAAAGATGATAGGGATAAATAATTAACAAATGAAATCAATCGGAAGATAAGAAAAAACTGAAACCTAATTTTGGGGATGCATATATATAAATATATATAGAGAAAGAGAGAGAAATTAAATAGTTTGGGAAACTAAATAGAAGGTAAAATGGAAGTAGGAATAGAAGAAGTGAATTTCTACTTACAGCCACTATTGATCTTCTTGAAGAGTTCTTGAAGAATTAACAATAATAACGGAACATTCATTCATCAGCGAATACAATATAAAAACTGATTAAATTAGTCGGAAGATAATAGAAAACCAAAGAAATTACTCCTTCTCCTACGTTCGCCCGAAAACTGAAACCTAATTATGGGAATGCGTATATATATATAGAAATCAAATAATTCGGAAACTAAATTGAAAGTAATTGGTAGTAGAAATAGAAGAAGTGAATTACTACTTACAGCCATTATTATTAATAATCTTCTTGAAGAGTTCTTGAAGAAGAAGAAGAAGAAGAGCTTCAATTCAAACAGTACTCTACCCGCCAAAGGAGAAGTAACCAGAGCGCGAAAGGGAGAAAAATATTTGAATAATTTTGAAGGAATTTGACACAAATGACCGCTTTATAAGGGATCCGTGTGGTCGGCTTGAATTATTTATGCCGAACGACTAGAAATGCAAGTATTACAAGCCGAGTTAGATAGTCTGACAGATTACTTAATTTCGAATTTTTTTGGGTGGGATAGGAAGTTTTAGAAGGATAAATAATATGTCTGGATATCTAATTCTGAAAAATACTAAACATGGAACTTGTTAGAGTTGTCATATCTCCCTCTCTTTTCTAGAGCGTCAAACGCAACTCGAATTGACTAATCGAATAAAGATTATGTGGAATTAGATAGGATAATGACTACTCGAGTAAGTATTAAATGTAGTCCAGGGTTAGTAGTCTACATATGATGTAATACAATACAACTTGCTTTTGTTTTAAAAATACATGCGATTTTAGTTTTTCTCTAAAAAAATGCAATTTTCCTATTTATAAATATCAAATAAGTTTCGGAAAAAACTTTGTCTTTAGAAAGAGAAAGTATATATATTACATATAATATTGAACACTACGCATTGAGTAAAATTTTAAATTAGCACAGTTTTCTAATTTAAGTTTTATTTTAAGCATTAATAAAGTTATGTGTAAATGCATTTAATTAATGACAGAAAAATAAAAATATAATATCATGCGAAAAAATGAATTTTATGATTTGGGTTATCATAATTTTAGATGGTCAGAATTTTTATTAATCAATTTGATTATTTAAAGGATGTAAAGAGGAAGATTGAAACAAAAATAAATGAATTAAAAATTTATTTTTATATTTGTTTTGTAATCCATCAATCACGGTATAAAATAATACCACATATATTATACTTTTATCCGGTTATGTTGGGATAAAATGTGTTCTAATCCCGTATGCAATCCTATCTAGTGATGCACCAAACATAAGATAGTAGATCCTTTGTAAATACCAATGCAACTTTTATGTGGTTGGCTAAACATTATCTTGACAAGATGATCAAATCTAGATCACCTTAAAATGTTTATTTCCGGATCATGTAATGTAAGAATTGAAAGTACATGTTTCTAGCTTTATATTATATATGGCCAAAAAAATGTTAAAATGTTGCCAAAGTTGAAAATCAAGGTTAAAATTGCAACTAATTAAAGCCAACTTCAGGGCTAAAATTGTCAACATTGGTTCCACGTAAACAGCCGCTAGCATATTTCAAACGGGAGTGGATAAAAGGTATATATTTGTTGCGTCAAAAACTTGTTTTATTTACTCGCAAGCGCACGAATAGGTATATAATATAGCTTATCCAAGTGCGAGGTCGAATCCAAGGGACTTGATATTTTTACCATTTACTAATTTTGATTAATTCCTAATCTAGTTTAGAAATAGGGAGATTGTGAATTATCAATTAAAAACGCTAATAAAATATTTAATTAATAAAATACTAACTAAATAGTCAATTAATAAAATAATAGAAAAATAATCAATTTATAAACTACTAGGGTGGAGAAATCATATATTTGATATCATTTTCCTAATATTCATGCCTAATAAATTTTATTCTTGGTCTCGCATTAATTTGGTCTCTCGACTCTATTAGATGTGGAAAATAAAATCATTTAAATCCAATTAATTTTTAAAGTCTAATTATTAATTCTTCCATAGCCAAATTTATATATAAAATCAAAACACTCAATATATCCGCCAAAACACAATTTATATCCGTTTTTAACAAATTATAAAATGAATCCAACAAATTATAATGAGAATCCAATTTTATTTTTATATCAATTAAAATAGGCATTCAATAGGAAGAATTACTTTTTAACATTAAAGCATTAAATGGGTAGAATTAATTGGCATGAATATGTGCAAGGGAATCAATCAAATATAATCATCATGTACCCTAGATAATAATCTAGCCTAGCATGCTTGCAATTAAAACACAAAACATAATTAAATAATACACAAATAAATAAATTAATACTTACTTGAATACGCGCAAATAAATTGAGGAAGAAGAAAATAATTCTGAATTAATTGCAATAGTCTACAAGCATCCAAGCAACAATAAAAATAAAAACAATAAAAATAAAAGTTCTGGCAAAAATTGAAGACAGAAAGGAAAAGAACAAAATAAAGGAAAAAGAACGAGATGAGTGCTCGGCTGCTGTTCTCTCTAATTGTTAATTTGCTGCATCTTGCTTTCTATTTATATTGGAGAGTTTAGGGTTAATTAACATGGGCTTGGGAGCTGGGCTTGCACTTAATGAGTGGGCTGCTACAAGTGGGCTTGGTTGGATTAAAGAGCTACCTTGGATCAAGAATTGTTGAACTGGGCTGGCCTGAAGGTGGGCTTGGGAGCTGGGTAATAGGCTGAGCGAGTGGGCCTTGATGGACTGCAAGTGGGCCAATTCTCTAATTAGTTAGATGGGCTCGCTGGAATTAATATTTTGGCGCACTGATCGTATTTCAGCCATAACTTTCTGCTCCGAATTTCAATTGATGCAAGGTTTTCGCCCATGCGTAGCTAACTCAAAGATCTCAAACTTTTGTCTGGAGTATTCTTCAAATTCTATACGGATTAATGCCAAAAATTTCTTGAATACAGGTGATGTGCACAGCCAATCTCTTTTTGTTTCAAAATCTTCCAATTTAATTCCAAACACCTGAAAAACACTAAAAATACAACAAATATAAAAATATATGCTCTCCAAAGTATAAATTAGTGGGTTATAATGTACTATTTTCTTAGTACATCAAATTTTCCCCAACTTATACTTTGCTAGTCCTCGAGCAAAGCTAATAAAAATCTAAGAAATTAAAATAACTAATCCTAGCTCTGTTTCGCGGAGTCGCGATTGCACTTGGCACGTGCAACAAGCCTTTTAAACCCCATGGTTCCCCCAAGAGGACGAGTGAAGTCTCGTGATGGTTTGCAGTGAATATACCAACAAAATTCGAATGCAACGGTTCTCATTAAAATTTATTCCCCTTTTTTCACCAAATGTAAATAACTCAACAAAGATATCAAAACACATGTATGCTAAGCAATGCGATACACATGCAATATCAAATTTCTAAAACTAGCAAGATTAATAAGAATATTTCTTTCTCTCCAATCTCATTGTGTGTGTGTGAATTAACAACAACATAACATCATTGATATCTAAGTAGGCAAAACTTTCAAATCCCATCCAAACTATGCTTTGACTTAACTCCTCACATGGTATACACTCCACAAATGAAACACTCAAGAATATGGTGTACATGCTCTCATTACACGTGGGCTATAAAGAGTAAATGTATTCAAATTCAAATGCCTCTCACATGTATATATATGAAAAACGCTATAAATGAAAGAACAAGAGTCTCATGAAAGGATAAATCCCACTAGAAAGGTGAAATGCATAATTGGATTCTCTCTACCACTCTCACATCAAAACCATATTCAAAAGGATCTTTAGGACTTTTTTGGGTTGTAATGTAAGGCTTAGGGTGATGGCTAATCAAATGAAGTGGTATAAAAGGATTCAAAGATCTAAGAAACATATTGAGATGTATAAAATTACAATTTCAGGCTAAACTTGCTCTTTTTTTTTCATTATTTTCATTTTGCTCATCACTGATTTTTTATATTTCAAACTCTCTTTTCACTAATGCCTGTAGATAGAAATAACATCTTAAACATTCTTAGATAAAGGGTTGGCTATATAAATATGGTTTATACTTCTATTTGGAGTAGGGTAAGGATATCGAGCTATGAAATAAAGGCTTACATATAAGGCTCAAATGGGGTGACTAGCGGTATATATTTCAAGGTGGGATTAGGCTAAATGTAGGTTGTCAAAGATAGCCTAAGTCACTTCCGAAGGTTTATAGTTCTTCAGTTTAAATAATATCAAGAATCCGTAAAAGAAATTGCATTTCATAGAAGTACCTTTCTAGTGTTCAATCAAAACAAAGAATAATGAGACTACTAAACGAGGTACGCTTTTCAAAAATTAAGAGTTGATATAAAAGCCCTCAAATAAGAAGATTGGCTCAAATACTCATGGGTTATTTAGTCTCCACATTTATGTTTTTCAGGAATTTTTAGTTATGCTCACTCTTCCATCTAATCATGCATAAGTTGTCATATGTGCTCAAATATAATGATGATTGAAAATTATCAAATTTCTCTTAATAACGATAGTAGGAGAACTAGGCATGCACATGTAAAGTATTAAGACAAATGTGTCATTGTTAACACACTGGTTATATAAAGGGAAACTTCTATCTGTCATTCATATATATAGACCCATTCTCTACACCTAAAAAGATAGAAGAAAAAATATAAATATATATATATATATTTTTTATTAGAGAGTTCTAGAGAGAGAAAATCCTGCATACTAGTTGTCGTGCGGCCGAAGTATTAAAGGAGAAGAAGTGGACAGCGTAAAGCCGTGTGGTACACGCTAGTTCGAGCATCATAAAAAGGGATGCTTTCTAGCTTTCTAATTTTTATAGTTTGTATTTAAGTACTTTAATTTTGATTTTAATGATGAATTATTATTTTCTTTTAATGTGTTCTTTTTTTAATATGCTTGGCTAAATTATCTCCCAAAGGGGAGGGATGAAACCGCCATGGATGTGATGGGCTTAATTTATTCTTATTGATTTTTAATTATTCGTCCCGAATTAAAATATATTTTGAAATTACCATTACTATAACGTGCGTTTTCTTTCTATTACTTTAATTGTTTTTAAAATAAAGGAAGGATCTCTTGTAAGCACCAATTTGGGGATACAGGCGATGCCTATTTTTATTTACATTAGTTTTAAAGAAAGAATGATGGTGATTTTGAATTTGTTTATATAGTAGCGATGAATATTAAAAATATAATTAGATACTTTTTGTTTATATCCATGGTGGTGGATTCTCTTTTCTTGGGATTTTTTATTATTAATTACTTGCTTGATTTAATTTAATTAGTTTAGTTTAATTTTTAGTTAAATTAATTTCAAAAAATCAAAATTTAAAAACTGTTTTAATCTAGATTCCTAAAATATTGGATTTTGACAAGCTTTCTTACTTTAAAGGTATTCACTTGGATTTGGATTGACTCCTACTTATTCGCTATACTAGTTTAATTATTTGACAGAAAAGTAGGGTTTTATTGTATTTAAGTGTGGAATTAAGTAAAGACATAATATTTATAAAAATTCCCCTTAAACCATATAGGCCCCGAATCCCACCAACATGGGTCTCATAACTAAGCGTCATAGAAGCAATACGATATAGTACATCACTACTCTCCCAAAGATACAAGAGCAATGGAAATGCATACTAAAGTGAAACTGCTCGTAGTTATTCTACCTTGTGGCAACATGCCAAGAAGGTCAATAAAAGAGGACTAGAAGCACCAAAGAATCGACATCGAATCAAGCTCAATTCAGAGCCTGCACCAACCTCCTGATAATTAAGCATACTCAATACCCTAAATAAGAGTCGATATCTCCGCAAGGAAGGCCATACCAATCCCAGCATCAAAATAATACGCACCTATAACAACCCCTGTGATCTCTGAAAATGGCCCTAGCCGCATCTGTACCCCCCCCCTGAGCCATAGTGTCTATAATTAGCTTCACCCAGACAATCTAAAAAAGAAGCCATTGAACCAGGATAAATAAACTCCCCCAATTGCAACTCTACTGAGACCCCCCCCCTCCAAGCCATAGCATTTATATTTAGATTCACCAGCCAATCTAAAGAGGAAGCCAACGAACTGAAATAAATAAAGAAGCACGGCAAGACCTACCCTGCACCAAGACTATGAATAATAGAAAAATCTAACGCAACATAACCAAGGAACTTTCCAAATACTTACACACACCAACCTTAATTTCTTAGTTTTACATTCAATATATTTACTGAGACCGCCTTTTTTACCGATTCATTTTTTTTTGTTGTATTCAATTTCCCATTTCCTTTCATTATGTTCACTATATCGTGACTTAAACCCTCCTCTCTCTCAAATCTTTATCCATCAGTCCTCAAAGCCACTCCCTTCGACTTCGATCCATTACTTGAATTCTTCTTCAATCCACGCTCGACTGTAGCCAATTTACATAAATAAACTACTTTTGTGTTTTGATTCTCTCTCTCTCTCTCTCTCTCTCTCTCTCTCTCTCTCTTTCTCTCTCTCTATCTCTCCGTCTCTCTAAATTCTCCTATCTCAATCCCCGCTTCTTTGGATCATTGTTTTTGTAAATCATCTTTGTTTTCTTTATTTCAAAAGATTTGTTTTTTTTTTTCAAATAATATATCGAATATAAGATGTGTAATAACTTGTTTTTCTCTAAATCATTAAAAGGTTGACAACTATATTTTTAAAGATTATACATTCAACATTAAAGCCATCTACCCCATTGAATGCTTAATACTAAATTTAAACCATTGTTTTATTAGCAAATTTTTATTCGACCCAATTTTGTGGAGGTTTCATTACTCAAACCCACTATATTTTGGAAATTAATGAATAACCCAATATTTTTTATTTAACTCATTAGTTTTACTTTTTGCATAAGTCTGGAAATTATTTTTTATTCCATTTTTATTATTTTATAATTACAAATTGACTACCATGCGCATCTGATTGGATTAGAGTTGAATACATATATTCTGCCTTCATTTAAATGACTTCCTAAATTGTAGGCGAGGGATTCAATTTCTTAAAACTAATTTGTCTATATTCTAGTCCAATTAAACCCCCAAATTGCGAGCAAAGAATCCTATCTCTCTATTTTGTTATTTCTCTCTTCATATACTCCCAATTATACATACGATTTGACATTCAGGGTCAATTACTTTTATTTTTAGTGTCAATTCCTCTACTTTTTCTCTTACTCCCACCAATTTGACGGTTTGATCTTCAATTCGGAGGAAAACTCTTTGGGAATTCAAAACAATGAAAATGTAATTGACCAAAACGCTAGTGAAGTTGGTGACAAGTGTTGTGCTAAAGACGAGTGCTATAAGTAAATTTTTATGTTATTGGTTTATTTGTTTTAAATTATATATATATAAAATGTTGTATGCTTTAGATGTAAATTTTAGAGTTTTCGACACTTTAGTCCCTTGAAGTTTGCCCCAGTTGTCACTTTCGTCCCTAAACTTCATTTTTCGATTTTTCACACCCCAATGTTTCCACAGTACTTCAATTTAGTCCTTCGCTCCACTTTCCGTCAATCAAGTGGACGAAGTACGTTATGTTAAAGGGGTATTTTGGTCCATCTTCCATTAAACTTTCCCTCCAAAATTAATATATTTGCTCCTTATATCCCTCCAAGTATTTCCATCTTAAAAAAAACAGAGAAAGAGATAGAGAGATTTCAAACTTGTGGAGTTAATGGCGTGTTGATTCTCTCTCCTCCGCCTAATTCTATCGATGATGCTCACCATTCTCCTATTGATAATTGATGGTGAGGGGACTAAAGTGTAGATTAATTTGTTTTGCAATGAATCACACAATATATATATATATATATATATATTAATACACAGCAGCAAATTCAGAACACACACAGCATAAATTCGAGTAACACATAGACAAAATATACTTCGGATCTTCAATATCAAAAACCCCCAAATCTTATACAAAAACTAACTAAAACAGAGGATAAGCAAATATATAAGAGGCCGTGTGTGTTGTGTTTGTTATCTTTTGTTCTTCAAATTATTCTAGAGAGAGAAACGAGAGAGAGAATGATCGAAAATTGGGGCTCTTGTGTGTTGTGTTTGCTGCGGCTGCTTCAAGAGAGAAAGAGAGAGATCTAAGGCATGGTTAGAATATGTATACTGTGTCTAAAGTGGAGAAAAATATGAATTTACACTCTCTTAGTTAAAGGCCAAGATCAAAGTAATCCAACCACTCAAAATAATGGAGAAGAAAAAATATTAGCTTACTTAAACCCAATCTCATATAAGGAAATAAAGCACATATTATCCGGATAAAATTTAATTAATAAAAATAGCAAGAATAATTTTTAATAAAATCACAATTAAAGAGCATATAAAAAATTGAGTTCCAGAATAACCCATTCAAGAATAACCCATAATTTAGACAAATTCAAACCCAAGAATTAAGAAGAAAAATAAAATTGATGGCTTCGGTTCATAGAAATTTGTGCCGAAAAGCTTGAAAATGTGAAATATCATATGTTATTATTATAGCTAGCTCTCAGAAAGCTGGACCCAATATAAGAATGGTACAAGTAAAAGGGGCAAGGACTCCAATAGCTTGGGCATGGAGAATGAGCTCTCTCTCTCTCTCTCTCTCTCTCTCGCTCTGTTTTTTTAGATGGAAATACTTGGAGGGAATATAAGGAGCAAACATATTAATTTTGGAGGGAAAGTTTAATGGAAGATGGACCAAAATACCCTTTTAACATAACGTGCTCCGTCCACTTGATTGACGGAAAGTGGAGTGAAGGACTAAATTGAAGCACTGTGGAAACATTGGGGTGTGAAAAATTGGAAAATGAAGTTTAGGGTCGAAATTGATAACTGGGGCAAACTTCAAGGGACGAAAGTGTCGAAAACTCTAAATTTTACCATTTGTATAAACTAAATCTATGTAGTACCTTCTTATAGCTACATAATCTTACGATCTCTTATAATTAGACCCATGCCTTTTTATTTTTCCATACTGGTATCGTTCTTAATATGTATTTTTATAATGTTTGGGAATTAAAAATGTTCAAAGGCATATCGCCATGGAAGAAGATACATTATAACTCAATTAATATATACTTGTAATATGTCTATAATAATTTCTCATATTATGTCTTCCATACATCTCGTTTAATTATGGATTTGCTGCCAACACCTAATGCTGCAGATATATTAATATGCATATAATAATTTCACAACAACTGATAGTCATATTGCAGATTAATTAATTAATAATATGTATGCCATACTTAAATTCAGATCGTCTAGTATATCTATTGTATCTTTCATTAATTTACCTATTATAACTAATTTGTTTTACTTTAACTTTGACTTCAAAATTCGAATTATGTTCAAATTTTGAATTTCAAAACGTATTGTATATTAATTTACTTCCTAAATCTTAGTTGGGCTAAATTTTAGGAGATATTGAATTTGAAAAAAAAAATGGTGAAAGGGAAACTTTGAAAAAATACAATTTAATAAAAAAAAATTATTTAAAATTCAACATAGTAATTATCCAAAATTTTGGGCCAATAACTAATTTAGAAAACGAGGTGCGCTAAAAGCAAAATAATTTGAAAATCTTGGGTAAAAAACAAAAAGGCCCTTATTTTGTACAATAACATATTCTAAGCAAAATTTTCCGAGCTTAGATTCGACATTTAACATTTAGTATTCAGGTTAAAAAAAAAAAGAAAGAAAGAACAACCCGTCCTTAGAGCATCTCCAACAGGCTCTTCAAAATACTAAATTGTAAATTTATTGAAGAGTCATGTCAGCAAAATTCACTCCAACAAAAATAGTAAAATGGAATCTTCAATTTGAAAAGTCTTTCTTACTCTTCAAATATGAAGAGTGATGAAATAGCTCTTCAAACATACTTTTTAATATTTTATTAATGTGACTTTGTGCTAATTTAAAATGACATTGTTGTTTGTACATAAATTAACAAATTAAAAAATTAAAATAATAATATATTTGAAGAGGCTCTTGGAGCTCGTTAAAAACATTATTTAAGATGGCTCTTCAAAATGTCACATAGGTCAACAAAATTATTTTTGTAGAGTTATTCTTGAAAAGGTTATTAGAGATGCTCTTATCGGTTACCATTGAACCAAGCTTTGGAATTGAGTGCCCAAAATACATCCTCAATGTTTTAATTTTGGATTCAATTGTGAATTGCATAGATGGGTTCTATTTAATTTTTTTTTTCTTTTTTGCGTTTTTTTCCTCATTTAGGGTTCATTCTTAATGGACTTTGGTTCTACAAGATTAATTAGTAGGACTTTGGAATGTTACGCCTTGAGAATGTACTTGTTGGTTGATGATCACATATACCACCAGTATATGTCAATAAAGTTATGTCGCACTATTTTTCTTTTTATGAGTTGATACATAGTGGAGTATAGAAATACAGCTAGGATTCGATCTACGGAAGATTTCTTCCCCAATGAGGATAGTTTTCTTCCACTTTTGCTAAGAGCAGTGTGCTTTTAGCTTTGTTGTTTGATTAACATATTAGTATTACTTATAACTTTTTTCTTCTTTAAAAATTTAGTTAAGGACCAGAGTGAAAGCTTTTATTATGACTTTGGACGTCCTTTCGAATAATCGGGATCTCCAACTCTCCGTAAAACTCAAGAAAATATTATTTCGACGTACTTATCCTTTTATTTAATTATTTAGGGTTAATTCTTGATTGGCTTAACAAGATTATCAGTGTAAACAATGCGTGCAGTTTGGATTTTGAGCCTTTTTGGTTGCTTCAGTTCAAACTACTGCATTAACATTTGGTGTTTGTTAGTTGCTGATTTAACTTTCTTGATTAGTTATAGTAAAAAGCCAATTAAGTTTTATAGAAGATAATTGAAAAACAATGTAAGTTTCATGAGAAGTTGGAAACGAGAAGTGTGTGATTGGATGATATGATCTCCCTCTTTTCCTCTTTCTTTCATGGAAACATTTTCTTACTCATTACCCAATGAATTGGATTTGATGAAGAAACATAAAAGTAATATTAGAGCATCTCTTTTTTTCCAACTTTTCATAGAATTAGTAGTTGCGTTTCATTTTCAATCATATATGTTCCAATTTTTATCATCATGCCCTCTTATTTATGGAAATTTACATTTTAGAAACAAGTTTTGCTCACAAGGTCCAATTTTTCTTCATCTCAACCCTAGTTGATGTGCAATATTTGAATTGGACAACATATTTCTCTATGTATTTTGTACCTTTTATCAACTTGGCTCCTTCTTCTTGCAACCGTTCCAACAACCACCAACACTTTTGAACTTCTTCATTTTGCATTAAAGGATGCTTAACACAAGTGATCATTTGCATTTTCACCATTTTATATTTTATGTTAATGATAACAATATAATGCCACATATGCTCTGAAAAGTATTGCACACGATTGCACTCTTATTGAGGGCATACATAATATATGATTACGAAGCATTTTGGTACTCATATATATATATACTCATACGACCTTGGTCATAAAAACATTTCCCCAATGTTTTAGCGACAGTAAAGGTCCCAATCCATATGGACTAGCCCGTATGTGAAATATACTCGTACACATAAAATTTCTATGTAGTTGTATTGACTTGGCTCCTAATTTGTAGGTAGCTGGGTAAGTGAAGATACACAGATTTGAGGCATCCCACTGGAAGATTACATGGATAATCATTTTGGTACTCTTATATATATGTGTGTGTGTATTGATTTAATATGTTATTTCTTACCCTTCTTTCTTTGTTGTCTACTCATTTTGGGCGTCATTTTTGCTGAATTTATGACATTGTTGAATGAAATAATTATTTTTTGGAAGGGTGGCTCAATGGGAACGATTTGGGGCCTTGGACTTCCTTGAAAAGAATCAAATTTTTAGAAACCTTTTAATTATTTGCTTTCCATTAATTATTATATTAATTTCGGTGTTCAGATCAAAAGTTGTTTGTTCTCCTTCGTCATCTTCTCAATCTTCATGGTTCTGGGCCCCTTCATCTTATAAGCTTAATCTACAAGCACCCTATAATTCCACAGGCCCCTCATCTTTTTCTTCCCACACATAACCCCCCATACTCTCAATTTTTTTTCTACATGGCCCCACCTGGGTTGCTAATAGGAACCTTGGTCGTTGAATCTTGGGAGTTGTTTGCATGTTCATGAAGGCTAACAACACACCTTAGGATATATCAACGAGTCTTTTTCTTCTGTATGCATTAGGATTGTGCTAGTTTCCATAAAACTTCTTGTTGAAATAATGGGGGTAAGGCATTTCCATAATTAGAAAACACAACCACGAACTTAAACTAATACTTCGATGACCCTAAGGATATAGTTTCGTGTTTTGATATTGTTTCATTCTCAAAATTGTCTTGAAACACAAAAGGTTTATGCTTATTGCATTACATCAAAACAAATTATGTAACAAATTCCAGGTTCACGTAAAACCTTGGAGAGTTTATTACCAAAGTTCACAAAAACAAAAGGTTTCTCTTATAAACTCAGTCGGAGAAAATCATTTACTTTTCTTTTCTTTTCAATTCTCGATCTCTCCTCCCAAAAGTTTCCTTGCCTCTCCTAAACTTTCAAAAGCAAATGTTTAAGCGGTTCTATCTACCACTTCTAAGAATAGCATGAGACTGCAATTTAACAATAATAACATAAGCAAAACATCATCAAAATAATCTATACACTTTCTTTCTCTTTGCATAAAAGAGTAGGCTTTTGCCATCATTGAATATGTTGTTTTCCCATCAAAGATTGTTTTTCACAGAAAAACATCAAACTTTCTATCATTATGAATGAATTGAATGCAGGTAAGTGTGAAAAAGAATGTGGTATTACTATAAAGTTTCTCTCTATATACATCATCAATCAGACTTCCTAGTTTTCTGGTGCAGCTTAAGCCAATGCCAAACCTGTAAAAAAGAACTAAGATAGGTCAAAATATTTTCACGTCTTTGGTTTAAATTTGCTCACTGTTTTCTGTTAAAATTGCAAATTTCTAGTGCATGTGATTTGTTCATAATTTTACAAGAAAACATAAATTACCCAAAACACGTATAATCGTTCAATAAAAGCACTCTCGTTAGTCTTGTCAAGGATAATACAACAAGCCATATCTATTGTATTATAAATAATTACAAAACAAGTAGTAGTTAGTACCTTCAGAATTCCTTTCCCGCGTCGCTTATGAGAATCTGAAGAAGAGGGCTCGGTTTCATGTATTCTTTCGAGTGCGGGACTCAACCTTCCAGTTCCAGGTCGTTGAGAGTATCCATGTCTGAGGTTGCCACCTCGCTGCTAAATCAGAACACAGCACTAGAAATACAAGCAAAAACGTTTGTGAGTGTGTGCAGGGCTTTTTGAAAATTTTTAGAGAGTAGAGAGGTTTACGCGTGGGAAGGGAAAGTTGAGGGGCCATTGTACAATTTTGGGCGAGGGGTGTTGCATGAGATTGAGCTTATAAGTAGAGGGGCAGAGTTTGCAATATAAGTTAAGCAATGAATGTTTGGCGAGGGCTCTGTGTAATTTTTGTGTGGACGGGGCATTGCGTAATTAGCATTATAAGTTGAAGGTGTAAGCTTGTAATATATATTAAGTTATATTTTCTTCCATTTTTTATTTAGGCACTCGTTCTTCACTACCGTTTAATTTTTTTCTAAAACATAGTTTTCATTTTTTTTTGGATTATATATCAAAAGATATTTTAAAATATATAATTAATTTTAGTATATCATTTTTAACTTTTTCGAAGTATCGAAATAGAATGGAGAAGTATTTTAGTAAAAATTGGTCTGTAAACATAATTATTGAGTTTGATTTGGCTTAAAAAAAATTTGCCCCTCCTGAAAATTATTCCTGGCTCCGCCACTGAGTGTGCGTGTGCACATGGGGTGTGTGGGGGTGGGTGGGTGTGAGAGAGAGAGAGGAAGGGGGAGAGGGAGAATTTCAATTTACAGTTTACACTAATAAATTAAATCACGCAACAGTTTAAAGTAAAAGGCTATATCTGGGACAACTTTCTCACTGGAGGTGCTGGGCATATATTGCTTTTCTTCAATGAGTCTTCCAATCTTGACCAAAAGTTTCTCCGTGGTTCTTTCTCGTTCCTCCTAAATCCCTTTAAAGAAACTAGATACTCCTTCCGTCTCAAATCGATAGTCCCACTCCGGTTTTGGTATTTTCTTAAGGAACTTATGTACATTGTTTGTCCTATTAATCAATGTTCTTAAAGGCACAAGGCAGACATGGAGCACCTAGGAAGCTAGGTGCTAGGTGGTCATTTTTAACTTGCAAGTGTTTATATACATATACATATATATATATATATATATATATAATATTATAATGCAAAACCGGATGTAAGCTTCCACGACAAAACTGAAACAAAGGTTCATATCAATATGAAACTATCAATTTATTTCAAGCAACGGCAAAAAGCTGGTAAAGAAGAAACAATAGAAACAAAAGGGGAAGACTATACAAGATAAACAAAGAAGGTAGTACAGTAAGTTCGTAAATTGGCTAAAGTGAGTTCTTCCTCCACTACCCTTTCTCCTCCTCCTATTCTTCTTGCTGCAGTGCCGCAGTGGGCTAGGGTTTGGTGTGAATGAGAGGAAACAAAGATGGGTTTTGCTTAGAAGGTTGATAGGTTTTCTACTGTTTCCCTAAATGTTATTTATTTATTTATTCATTTTGAAAAAAGGAAAAGAAAAGAAAAGGGTAGCTGTTTAAACAAAGAACAAAAGAAAAGAAACTAAGTCTATCAGCCTAGCCTCCAGCAAAGCCCGTGACGTGCCGAAAATATTTCCGTGCTTAGGTACCCAAGTGCAGGTTGTCAGTTATAATACTTGGTAAGTCCAAGTGTTGAACCACAAGGATAGTCGGAAAGACGATGTGGAGATTACGAGTCCAAGATTTTGTTAAGAGAATTTAATTGGTTGGTTTTAATGATTGATTTTAAAGTCTTGCAATAAAAATTAAAATGATATAACAATAAATGAGAAAAGGCTAAGGCATTATAGAATTCATTTGTTTTGCAAAGTTAAGTAAAATCAACCTCATTCAAAGTTCTCAATGCAATTCCTAAGTGTTGAATATTTTACCCATTTATAAGCAAAAGGGTGTGGAGCAAAAGCAACCCATTCCCATATAAATGCCATATAAAGAAAGGGTGTAAGCAAATATCAACACAAGTGTATCTCTCATTTTTATCTTGTGACAAAGGGTGTGAAGCAACTACAACCCATTCCCATATAATATCAACCAAGATTCAAACTTAAAATACACAAAAACAAAATGCATAAATTTAAATTAGGCATTTAAGAACTCATTGTTAGTTTCCCCTAGGCAAATGACTTGATTATGAAAATGGCCAATTACAATGAGTTCAGCTCGATAAATCATAACATTTCATTTGTCTAGGATTGGGAGGTCTAGGTGGAGGTCAAACCGTCCGATATAGACTTATTTGATAAATACAAATTGAATCCTTAAAATGATTAATGAAGTTGTTTATGACATAAATTTAAACGATCCTCTTTGGCAATACTTTAAATAAGAAGATGATGAGTCTTAAAATCACATAAAGTGTAGAAAGCACTCAACATATCATTAAAGTATTAAAATATTAAAATCTCAAATTTATGGTGTTTCCATGAATATTCAAAAACTAATTATGCTTGGCAATGAAAAGTGTCTCATTCAAAGAAAGAATGGACATAGGCTAGTAAGAAATACACAGGTGTATCCTCTCCTCATTAATGCTTGAGATCTATGTATACAAGGCATACAAAGTCAAATCATCATATGAAAATTATCTTACTAGCTTATGAATGGTTGAAAAAATGGAGAAGATGAAGGATTCAAAAAGTATTTAACAATACTAACAATGGAATGAGAATTGAACTTACATAATTAATGCATTGCAAATTTCATCTTTTAGCCTTAGCAAAGAAATTACTCCATAATAAATGTAGAGACAAGAATTATAAAAGTGAACTCTATTTCTCTCTAGAAAAAACTATTAAAAGCTCTCTATAAATTAAGAAATGAGAAATAAAAGTGTACCCTCTCCAAAACAACAATGAAGACTATAAGTAGGAGAGTTGTGTTGGATGCTCAAAAATAAACAATTCTTTTTATTTTTATTTTTTTATTTTTGGTGGAGAATTCCACTTTTTTGGATGTTCTTTGGTCACATGGAGAATTCCACTTTCTTTCTTTAATCAATTCCACTTTCTTTCTTTAATCACATGGACATGAATTCCACTATCGTATTAAATACAATAGACTTTCACTTTCTTGGATGCTCTTTAATCACATGGGAAATTCTACTCTCTTGGATGCTCTTTGGTCACATGGAGAATTCCACTATCGTATTAAATACAATATTTCTTGAAATCTAAAGATACCAAAATAAACACAAAATGTGCCTCTCCAAGCATTATTAAATAATAAAGTGCTACGAGACTAATCGCGAAATAAATTGGCAAACCGAGTAGTTTTAGAGAAATAAACGCGTCAAACAACTCCGAAAATGAGCGTATGAATGACAATATTAAGCGTTTATCAACTCCCCCCAACTTATCTCTTGCTAGTCCCTTAGCAAGCAAAATAAAAATAGCTATGTATAATATCCGAAAATGCATTGATATAATGCACTAAGCCATTTTAAAAACTTCCAAGTTCCCTTAGAAGACGAGGTTTGTCTCATGAAGGTTTACAGTGATGATATCTACAAACATCAAAAGTTTAATCATGGTGAATGACGAGAATGATGATTTCAAAAGTTCAATTTTGCAAAGCTTATGACATTACTATCACTACATTACTATCACTATTTCTAGAAACTTAACCCATACTTCCCTTTAACTTCTAGCAAAATTCTCATTTAAACACAAACTTGTTGGTTTTGAATGACTATCTGGTATTAATTTAATAAATTGCTTATCTCCTTTAGAAACTTAACCATTTTTGAAAATATTATAGTAGTAATGGCATACTTCCCTTTAATCATATACTAAGCCTTAAATTAGCAAAATTCTCATTTAAACACAAAGAGTATTGACCATTAGAGATGGAAGAGGAATTTCCTTCAAAAACGAAAGTTTCAAAATTTGTCCTTTTCTAAGCACTTTTCTTATATTTTCTTGGAATTTTTGCTAAATTAGTTCAAGGCGGTTTTCATCTCTATGGGAGGCAGCAGACTCACTATATAAAATTTAACATTTTATGCTTATTTATTAAGCTTGAAGGAAGCTATTCACCCTTTCCCATATGGTAACCTTTACCTATCCATAATATTAGACAAATAGACTTATGATTTAGTCAAGTGAAGTTTTAAGTCAATATTAGGATTAAAAGTCATCCAAATTTTTCAAAGTGCCATGCATTTGTCCTCTCAATTGGAGGATCTTTTCGAAAAAACTTTTATCGTCTTTGGACAAGAATTCCCTCTTCACAAAATAAAAATTACTCTAAGTGTTACGAAAGAATTTATGTACTTGAAGCATTTACACATTTTAAGGGACGTTTCTAGGGTCATGAATCTAATTGAAGCAAAGCAAAGTAGATTATCACTCAAAATTCCATCTAGATCAAGGAATTCATGCCAAAAGCTAATGAACCAATAATCATCATTTTTTTTTTATCATTCATCATTTTTCAAACTTTTAATTTTTTATTTTTTTTAAGCTCTAAACACATGAAAAATTCAAAAATTGAAAAGCCATTAAAGTTTAAGTACATTACCCCCCAACTTGAAGAACACATTGTCCTCAATGTGAAGAGAACGAAAAATCGACAGTCTCCCATTTGGCTTTTTGATTTTCATGAGGCAAAAGAGAGCTATTTTCAAAGCAAAATTATTATATGTACACACTAAAAAAAATGGATTAGAATTAGATAAAACATAACATTCATGCATTACCACCACATTTCAATCGTAATACTATGTTTATCAAACCGAACCCAAAAAAGAAGGAAAAAAATAAAGCAAATTTTTTTTTCTTTTTTTTTTTAAATTATATACAAACATCACCTATGCTTGTTAGGCATAGGTCGGATCTTCAAGAGTGGTGGACTCCTCTTGAGGTGGGAATTCCAAAAATGGCTTAAGGCGTTGTTCGTTCACTTTGAACACAAAGTCGGTTTTGGGATCCTCAACATTCACGGCCCCAAAAGGGAATACATGTCGAACAATGTATGGGCCGGTCCAACGTGATTTCAGCTTTTCCGGGAAGAGATGCAAATGCGTGTCATAAACTAGAACTTTGTGCCCGAGTTTAAATTCTTTTCTTAAAATAGATTTATCATGGAAAAATTTTGCACGTTCTTTGCTTATTTTAGCATTTTGGTATGCATCCCTCCTTAATTCCTCCAACTCATCAAGTTGTAACTTTCGGTTGCTGCCGACATTTTCAATATCAAAATTCATCATTTTAATTGCCCAAAATGATCTATGTTCCAACTCAACGGGAAGATGACAAGGCTTTCCATATACTATCCGATAGGGAGACATTCCTAAAATTATTTTAAAAGCCGTATGGTAAGCCTAAAGTGCATCGTTAAGACGCAATGACCAATCCTTGCGATTTGGATTTACCGTCTTTTCAAGAATTTGCTTTCTCTCCCTATTAGCAAGTTCGGCTTGGCCATTGGTTTGCGAATGATAAGCGAGTGATACTTTGTGATTTACCCCATATTTTTGCATTAAAGATTCAAAAGGTTTGTTACAAAAATGAGTACCACCATCGTTTATAATCGCTTTGGGAGTGCCAAACCTTGCAAGAATATTTTCTTTTAAAAATTGGATCACCACTTTGTGATCATTTTTCTTGCAAGCTTGAGCCTCTACCCACTTGGAAACATAATCAACCGCTACTAAAATATAAAGGTTACCGAAAGAGGATGGGAATGGTCCCATGAAATCGATTCTCCAACAATCGAACACTTCAATCACCAAGATTGGATTAAGCGGCGTCATGCTTTTTCTTGTAATCCCTCATAACATTTGGCATCTTGGGCAAGATTTGTAATGTTGGTAGGCATCTTTGAACAATGTTGGCTAATAAAGGCCACTTTGCAAGATCTTGGCGGTCGTCTTCTTGGCCGAGAAATGTCCACCACAAGCTTCATTATGGCAAAAGCTTAGAACTCTTTCGAACTCGTCATTGGGAATACATCGTCGAATAATTTGATCCGCCCCATACTTGAACAAGTACGGGTCATCCCAATAGAAACGGTTGACCTCGGACAAGAATTTTCTTCGGTCTTGGGCATTCCAATGGATTGGCATCTTTCCGGTGATAAGATAGTTCACAATATCGGCATACCATGGTAAGGAAGAGATTGTGAATAGTTGCTCATCCGAAAAAGAGTCTTTAATAGTACTCTATTCAATGTGGTCGGTGAATGAAAGGCGAGATAAATGATCCGCCACCACATTTTCGACACCTTTCTTATCCTTTATGAAAAGATTGAATTCTTGTAGGAGAAGAATCCATCTTAGAAGCCTTGGTTTTGCATCTTTCTTTGTGAAAAGATACTTGAGGGCCGCATGATCGGTAAAAATGATAATAGGTGACCCAATGAGGTAGGACCGAAATTTGTCGAGGGCAAAAACAATAGCCAAGAGTTCTTTCTCGGTGGTGGTGTAGTTCATTTGAGCCTCATTGAGAGTTCGGCTCGCATAGTAAATGACCCCGGGCTTTTTGTCATTTCTTTGGCCAAGGACCGCCCCCACGGCGTAATCACTTGCATCGCACATGAGTTCGAATAGCAAATTCCAATCGGGGGTTTGCATGATGGGTGCGGTAGTGAGCATGTGCTTGAGTTTTACAAAGGCTTCTTCACATTCCTTGGTCCATTCAAATGGGGCATCTTTCAAAAGCAACTTGCACATGGGTTTAGCAATGGTGCTAAAATTTTGAATGAACCTTCGGTAGAATCCGGCATGCCCCAAGAATGAACAAACATCCTTGATTAACTTGGGGGTGGGGAGCTTTGAGATAAGCTCGATCTTCGCCTTGTCTACTTCAATGCCTTTCCCCGATACAACATGGCCCAATACAATGCCCTTTGTCACCATGAAGTGGCATTTCTCCCAATTGAAGACGAGTTGCTTCTCAATACACCTTGCTAACACATGTTCAACATTGAGCAAACAATTATCAAATGACTTACCATAAACGGTAAAATCGTCCATAAAAACCTCTAAAGTTTTCTCTACCATATCGCTAAAAATGCTCAACATACATCTTTGAAAAGTGGCTGGTGCATTGCACAAACCAAAATGCATTTTTCGATAAGCAAAAGTACCAAACGGACATGTGAAGGTTGTTTTTTCTTGGTCCTCAAGATCAATTTCGATTTGATTATACCCAGAAAATCCGTCTAAAAAAGAATAGAACTCATGACCCGCCACTCTTTCAAGTGTTTGATCTAAGAATGGAAGAAGAAAATGGTCCTTTCTAGCGACTTCATTTAACTTACGGTAGTCTATGCACATTCGCCACCCGGTGGTGACTCTTTGGGGTATTAACTCATCATTTTTATTTTTTACTACCGTAAGCCTAGATTTTTTAGGTATAACTTGGGTCGGACTCACCCATTTGCTATCCGAAATTGGATAGATGATCTTGGCATCAAGCAATTTCAACACCTCGATTCTTACTACTTCTTGCATATGAGGATTTAACCGGCGTTGAAATTGTCTTGATGGCTTTGCACCTTCCTCCAAGTGAATTTTGTGAATGCAAATCAATGGACTAATTCTTTGGATGTCGGCCAACTTCCACCCAAAAGCTTTTTGATACTTACTTAGCATACTTACCAACCATTCTTCTTAATCCTTTGAGAGTTCGGAACAAATTACCACGGGGTAACTTTCAAAAGCACTTAGGAAAGCGTACTTCAAATTGCTAGGAAGTGGCTTGAGCTCCATCTTTCCTTCAAGAATTGGTGGTTCCACTTGTGCATTTTCTTCATTCTTTAAGAGTTCTTCCTTATTCCTATCATCCAAAGAAAATGCATGCACACATTTCTCGGGATCATTGGGAGTGGTTAGCAAGTCTTCCAATGATTCCGATTCATAAGTGGAAGAAAAATGGTCTTGTACTAGTGACTCTATCATGTTTACATGTTCAATTTCATCATCAAAATCATCTTGTTTATTACTTATTGAAAATACGTTAAGCTCAAGAATCATATTTCCAAAGGCCAATTTTACAATCACAGTCTTACAATTGATGATAGCATTTGATGTTGCAAGAAAAGGTCTTCCCAAAATTACGGGAATCTCATTTCCGGGATTGGATACTGGTTGCATGTCAAGAACTATGAAATCCACAAGAAAATAGAATTTATCAACTTGAATTAGCACATCCTCTACAATTCCCCTTGGAATCTTGACTGATCGATCCTCCAATTGGATCGTGACTTTCATGGGTTTCAACTCTCCTAAACCCAATTGTTGGTAAACAGAATATGGCAAAACATTAACACTCGCCCCCAGATCAAGCAATGCATTTTTGATTCTAAAGTTGCCAATCAAACAAGAAATAGTAGGGCAACCGGGTTCTTTGAATTTTGGGATTCGGGTGCCTTGCATTATTGAACTCACTTATTCCGCCATACATGCCTTCTTCTTAACATTCAATCGCCGCTTAGTGGTGCACAAATTTTTTAAAAAATTTGCATAAGAAGGAATTTGTTTCACCGCATCAAGCAATGGAATGTTAATTTTCACTTGTTTGAACACATCAAGAACTTCGGCATTTCGGGTCTCCTTGAAAGGTTGAGATAACCTTTTCGAAAAAGGAATTTTGACACTACTCTTGATTTTCTCCAAATCCTCTTTTTCGACTCTATCTTCTTCCTTCATTTTCTCTTCAATTGTGACTTTCTCAACTTGGCTTGACTCACCTATATCCACCGTCTTTTTGGATTTAGGAACTATAGTTTTGTCAATCTCTTTCCCATTCCTAAGGATGGTGATGGATTTCAACTCCTCAACATTGCCACTCAATTCACCCTCATTAATCACTAAAGCTTGGCCTCGGGGATTAGCTAAGGGTTGGGATGAAAACTTTTCTTTTTCTTGAGTAGACAATGCGGTTGTGAGTTTGGACATTTGAGTTTTCAAATCACTAACCTCTCTATTGGTCTTATCTATAAATTGCCGCAAAAGAGACTCCAAATTTGAATTTGGGTTTGGGTTAGTTTGGCCAAAAGAGTTGTTTTGGGGTGGAGGTGGTCTTGGTTAGAAAGAATTTGAATTTGCATTGGAATTTTGATGAGCATTTTGATTTCCTCCCCAACTAAAGTTAGGATGATTTCTCCACCTTTCATTGTACCTTTGAGAAAATGGATCATTGTGTGGCCTAGAATATGAGTTCATAGCATTGATTTGTGAGGGACTTTGAAGGACCTCTTTGAAGGCTGGAATTGTGTGACACTCTTCCATGGAATGTCCCACCTTCTCACAAATGAAACAAACGGTGCTAGTACCTACACTACTTTTCCTCATTTTACTAGACTCCATGGCTTCAACTTTCTTTGACAATTGAAGAAATTTTAACTCAATGTCATCACCTTTGGACAATTGGTACAAACCCCCTCTCTCGGAAACTTTACCCTTAACCTCGTCCGTGTAGGTGTTCCAATTTTGGGCACCTTCGGCTATTTCATCAAAGTACAACAAAGCTTCCTTCGGACTTTTGCTCAAAAAAATTTCATTACACATCGTTTTCACAAACGTGCGCATGGCGGGAATGAGTGATTCATAAAAATAGCTAACAATACTCCATGTCTCATGTCCATGATGAGGGCAAGAATTCAAAAGCTCTTTGTATCTTTCCCAACATTTGTAAAACCTTTCATTTTCTTTGGGAGAAAATTTTGAAATTTGCCTTCTCAAAGCATTGGTTCGATGAACGGGAAAGAATTTCTTTAAAAATTCGGTTTGTAATTCTTGCCAAGTTCGAATGGAATTGGGACGTAGAGAATTTAGCCATATTTTTCCTTTACCTTTTAAAGAGAATGGAAAAAGTTTTAACCTCATTACTTCCTCATTTGTGTTAGCTTCTCTAAAAGTAGAGCAAACTTTCTCAAAATCTTTTAAATGCAAGTAAGGGTTTTCAGAATCCATACCATGAAATGACGGTATATGTTGCAACATGCCCGGTTTGAGAGTAAATGTTCCGGCTTGACCCGCGAGAATGACAATGCAAGAGTTTGAAGTGCCTTGACAAGGTTGAAGATAATCTCGCATAGTGCGGACCGGACGATTGTGATCATTGTTCTCTCCGGTATTTGACTCATTGTCATCGTTATCCATTTCAGAAGGAGTAGGTGAAGAAGTAGGATGCCTTGGTAGTGGTTGGCCTCTTGGTGGACTTATGCGAAGATCAATGTACAAATTTCTGGGCATAAGCCTGGAAGGGTGATATGCTCGGAAGGGTGATCTCGAATAAAATTTTCCACCTAAAAAAATAAATAATAAGTAGAAAAAACAATTTACAAAGGGAGAGAATACTTACAAAGTGAATTTTTGTACAAAATCCGTAATCCGTTTTTCGCCGTATCCCCGGCAACGGCGCCAAAAACATGACGTGCCGAAAATACTTCCGTGCTTAGGTACCCAAGTGCAAGTTGTCAAGTTATAATACTTGGCAAGTCCAAGTGTCGAACCACAAGGATAGTCGAAAAGACGATGTGGTGATTACGAGTCCAAGATTTTGTTAAGAGAATTTAATTGGTTGGTTTTAATGATTGATTTTAAAGTCTTGCAATAAAAATTAAAATGATATAACAATAAATGAGAAAAGGCTAAGGCATTATAGAATTCATTTGTTTTGCAAAGTTAAGTAAAATCAACCTCATTCAAAGTTCTCAATGCAATTCCTAAGTGTTGAATATTTTACCCATTTCTAAGCAAAAGGGTGTGGAGCAAAAGCAACCCATTCCCATATAAATGCCATATAAAGAAAGGGTGTAAGCAAATATCAACACAAATGTATCTCTTATTTTTATCTTGTGACAAAGGGTGTGAAGCAACTGCAACCCATTCCCATATAATATCAACCAAGATTCAAACTTAAAATACACAAAAACAAAATGCATAAATTTAAACTAGGCATTTAAGAACTCATTGTTAGTTTCTCCTAGGCAAATGACTTGATTATGAAAATGGCCAACTACAATGAGTTTAGCTCGATAAATCATAACATTTCATTTGTCTAAGATTGGGAGGTCTAGGTGGAGGTCAACCCGTCCCATATAGACTTATTTGATAAATACAAATTGAATCCTTAAAATGATTAATGAAGTTGTTTATGACATCAATTTAAAAGATCCTCTTTGGCAATACTTTAAATAAGAAGATGATGAGTCTTAAAATCACATAAAGTGTAGAAAGCACTCAACATATCATTAAAGTATTAAAATATTAAAATCTCAAATTTATGGTGTTTCCATGAATATTCAAAAACTAATTATGCTTGGCAATGAAAAGTATCTCATTCAAAGAAAGAATGGACATAGGCTAGTAAGAAATACATAGGTGTATCCTCTCCTCATTAATGCTTAAGATCTATGTATACAAGGCATACAAAGTCAAATCATCATATGAAAATTATCTTACTAGCATATGAATGGTTGAAAAAATGGAGAAGATGAAGGATTCAAAAAGTATTTAACAATACTAACAATGGAATGAGAATTGAACTTACATAATTAATGCATTGCAAATTTCATCTTTTAGCCTTAGCAAAGAAATTACTCCATAATAAATGTAGAGACAAGAATTATAAAAGTGAACTCTATTTCTCTCTAGAAAAGATTATTAAAAACACTCTATAAATTAAAAAATGAGAAATAAAAGTGTACCCTCTCCAAAACAACAATGAAGACTATAAATAGGAGAGTTGTGTTGGATGCTCAAAAATAAACAATGCTTTTTATTTTTATTTCTTTATTTTTGGTGGAGAATTCCACTTTTTTGGATGCTCTTTGGTCACATGGAGAATTCCACATTCTTTCTTTAATCACATGGACATGGAGACTTTCACTTTCTTGGATCCTCTTTAATCACATGGAAAATTCTACTTTCTTGGATGCTCTTTGGTCACATGGAGAATTCCACTATCGTATTAAATACAATATTTCTTAAAATCTAAAGATACCAAAATAAACACAAAATGTGCCTCTCCAAGCATTATTAAATAATAAAGTGCTACGAGACTAATCGCGAAATAAATTGGCAAACCGAGTAGTTTTAGAGAAATAAACGCGTCAAACAACTCCAAAAATGAGCGTATGAATGACAATATTAAGCGTTTATCAGCCCGATAATGAAGCACCTACAAATTCTCAGCAACCAATCACACCATTCAAACAAGCATGGGCAGATCATATCATGAGAGTGTCTGTTTGTCTGCACATGTGTGTGAGTGCATGCATTTAGGCAAACTCTGCAACAAAGATAATGAGATATATATATATAGGGGGAGAGAGAGAGCCTTTACATTTCATCATCGGGATTATTGGATCAGCGATGGGATCGGAGGTCTTTGACTAGGGATTTGAGGTCGGTGACTTGGGATTGGAGAAGGACAACTTTATCAAGTAACTCAATATTTCTACGGACAGGTCTTACAGGCTCAGTTTTATTAATTATCTCCAATCTTTCTAAGGCACACATCAGTTTCAGTTCATCTTCTTCAGCTACAGTGGTACGAGACATCAGTGCTTGTGCTGCGGCTGCAAGTATACGCAGCCAACTGTCAATCAAAAGCACTACATATATAGATATAGTGCATTATCAAACATAAAACAAGTAGTAGATAACCATTTGTCACTAACAACTTATATGCAAAAAAAGGCGAAAATGAAAATCAATTTTAGAAAAATGCCATTGCCTCGTACCATATTGGTACCTTGCTGCTTTGGGATCCAGCACCACCGATTTGGGATGTGAGGTCAGGGGCTTGGAACCTGCCACCACCTGCTTGGATCATGAAGTCAAGGGCTTGGTATTTGAGGTCACCGACTTGTCTAAGGAGAGACCCAACGTCGAACTCCAATCTTCTTCTAGGATCCACATGAACCCCCTGATATTGCTGAGGCGAGGAAGAATCAATTAAGGAAGCTTTTCCCTTCCTCAGATAGCGTTGGTGTGCAGTTTTGGATTCAGATTTATTGCTGTTTTTTGGGACTTATTCTTTTCCCAATTAAGTTGCCAGACTTTGGTGATTCTTCCTCCTGCTCATGCCCCTGATCCTGCAAGAATAAGAGGAGCCAAGTAAAAATAAAAAACCAGGCACAGAAACCAAACAAATGTCATCTATATCTTATTATGTTAGCTTCCTGGTCATGAGTTTGTTTACGGTATCCACATCTCTGACTGGTAGAATGCTGCCAAATCAGAACACATATGATTGAAGGCCTCATGAGCAAATTAAATAATGAAATTTCCATTTGCTGTTTCTAGTGTTTCACTCATTTACTAGATTTCAGTATTTTTTCCACTTAGTACTAGCAATTGGAAAAAAGGAAAGGGAAAGCAAGTATAAGGAGCTGAGCTGGGAAATTACCATTCTTCGGTAAGCATGATATTTCGATCGGGATATGGTAAGGCATCCAAGCTGGGAAATTACAGATTTTGATCGAGATCTGATTGGGCATGTGACCTTGGAAATCCGGAAGCCTAGGTGGGTAACTTTACTGGCTATGGCACCACGCCACTGCAAAATTGAGGTGCGAAAGTATACCAGAATTTGATCTTATGTTGGCCTCTCTTATAATTCAAAAGTGCAAATGGATCATTTAATTAAAAGTTTGAAACTACATATTAAACCTCCAACCATATGTACCTTTATAATTGAATTACAAAAAATAAAAATTAAAGGATACTCTAAAATGCGTATCCGATACACATTGGAAGCATATTTGTTTCCAATATGTACCGGATACAAATTCTTGGCCCATGCTTCAAAGACAACAACTAATGTTGAGATTCGAAGAGTAACTAATTGAAATCTATGGACACAGACAAGGATTCTGGATTGAGATCTACGGCCAACTGGGTTTCCAGAACGAGAGCTACGGCCACGGTCTGGGGTTCCAGATCGAGATCTACGGCCAAATATGATGTCATCAATTTGGGACCTAAGGTAATCGAGTTGGGTTCCGAGCTCATTGACTTGAGATCTGAGAGACTCAAACTCTAGTTCTTTCTCCTGCTGCTGCAAAAAGAAAAAAGGTTTACATATCACCATTTAATTTGTTTACATATCACCCTACTCACCAGATACAGAAAGGCAATAATGCAAAGGATGACTTGTCTATCCATTAATGCTCTGAGCATATTCTCACATTACAATCATGTGGGTGAGGAGTGCTTGCAGTCCAGGCCATCTAAGAACTTGTAAGCTCAAATTCCATGATGCTATTAAGAGTGTGTTTGATTACACTCGTATTCCATAGAAAACGCCTAAAAATCCATATCTTTCACCTATGTGGTGTTTGATTGCGTAAATATTCCAAGGAATTAATTTCCACGGTACAACTTATTTTAGAGCAATTCTCTTTTATTGAATCCAAAAACCATCTTCTCACCCTACAGTTTGTTAGGTAAAACAATTCCAAGGACTCAATTCTTGGGAGTGAGTGTACCAAAACCAAGCACGCTTTAAAGGATCAGAGATGGAAATGAAGATGAAATGAGATGCGTTTGATTCGTTAACATATAAAGATTGAATGCCTTGGAATTGTTTTACATAGCACAACATTAAAACAAAAGTTCAGGGAAAGTGGATTATGGATGCCATTGAAAAGAAAATAATTACCAACTGTTACCAAGGAAAAATGTTTCCTTCAAAAAATAATGCAATCAAACACAACAAAAGATGGAAAATAAAGGATACTGGACATTTGTCAAGAAACTAAAGTACAACCAACCACACTGTTGGAGCTAAACAAGCATACAATGCTTTGGTTGTGTTCGTAGGTGTCAGGTCAGCACGCATGTAACAAGTCTTCAGCATAGAATTAACTACGTACCTGAAAATGTCAATAACAATTCATGATTCAATCCATACAATTATATTCATGGATAAGATGCATGAACGGGAATTACGCTCATTATTGTAAAAGATTACTAAAACAAAATATAATCTAATTAATTTACAAAACCAAAAAGGCCCTATAATCAAAGATTCATAAAAAATAAATCAAAAAAGTTAATATTCTAACTTTCTGTACATAATGGCCAAATTATAATTAATATGAACAGAAGAAAGGGGTTAAACTAAAAAAATTAAATCAACACATAATTCAGAAAATTGTTCAATTCAATGTTGAAATGAAATACATGCAAGGAAGTCACAATATTGAAAATTGTTCATCAAAATTTAACCAAAGTTCGCAACAAAGAAACGAGAGAGAGAAATCTTATAGGTCCGCTAGGACCAGCTTTATTGCTTTCTGAGTCATCTACTACACTTTCCGAGTGGCCAAAATTTGGTTCTTTTTCCTCCTGCTGTTACAAGAACAAGGAGCCAAGTGATGAAAATTGTTAGTGCAAAACTTGGCTTTTCTGCATTGGCGCATTAAAGTAATTTTGTGGCAGAAGAAAGCTCGAAATCTCGCCATCTGAAACTTGTATCTCATTACCCTTGATGCTAATAACATTAGGGTCTGTTGGATAACATTTATATTCCACGGAAAATGCCCAAGACTGCATAATTTTCACCTTTTATGTTGTTTGATTGCATATATTTCCTACGGTACGGCTTGGTTTAGAGAAACTTTTCCATTTTCAGATGAATCAAAAGACCATCTCTCTCGTGAGTTTTTTTTTACCATGTAAAAGAATTACAAGGACTCAATTATTTCTGGGCAAGCAAAACTAGGCACACCTTAATGGTTGGGAAAATGGGGAAGGGTGAGTTTGAAAGGTTATTATGATAAAGACTTGAGTTCCTTGCATGGATTTCATCGATACGGGGAAAAAAACGTTGGCCAAAGTAAGTAGCAGCAAGAAATTGAATTCTTGGAAGCTTAATGCAATAACCCCAATAAAGATGAACCATATGGAACTTTGGGCTTTCCCAAGGCAAAGAAGTGTAATGGATTGAATGGAAGACATTCTTAGAGCTTTCAAAAGTACAGTTGGGGCTGGTTACAGCTTTTCCAGAAACATGGCATAGTGTACTTTTGATAAGTTGGTATATCAAGGGCAATGTTTTAAATAGCGATAGTGTGGGCAATAGCGTTTTGGTTCCGCCAGCGTGTAGTGCAAATAGCATAAGCTATTCAAGACTCCAATAGCGTAATAATTAAAAAATAAAAAAATAATATTATACTAAACAAACCAAATGTCCAAATATAAAAGAGACTTAAGGGTCTAAAAGAAAAGAATCAAAAAATAAAGTGGGTGATAAATAAATTAGAGAAAAAGGGGTACAAAAATAAGAAAACAGGGGGGGGAGGGAATTGAAAATAATTTTATAAATATTAACACAACCAAGGTTGATTAAATCATTTTACCAATAAATTTAAAACCCTCTCCAGCCCTCTCCATCCATCTTCCATTATGAACCACCATCTCTATCTACATCTTGAGGAACGTCAACTGAAGGACAGACGACAGCTGGGAGAGACGACATACAGAGCCACAAAGGACAAACGACGGCTAGGAGGAGAAAAAAACGAGCTAAGCTTTGCTAACTTGTTTCATTTATTTGACCTAGTTTTTCACTTTCCCAAATAGCACAAGTTTTTTGCAAAATACGTAAATAGCGTATGCTTTTCACGCTATAGCATGCCACGTCACCAAAACACCCACGCTTTTTGTTCCATACGCAATTTACAGCACGCTACATAGCGTTTTGGTGGAAAACTGCGCTATAGCGCGCTACGTTATGCTTCTTAAAACACTGATCAAGGGAGTCGAAAGAAGGCTAAGATATTATGGAGATGTTGTTGTTTGGCAGTGATGCGGTGCATCTGGCAGTAAAGAAATTCAAGAATTTTTTAGGACAAGGAGGCAAGTGCAGATGAGCTATGGAGTAGAGTTAAGGCGTTAGCATCATTATGGGCTTACTCGTTCAATGCCTTTGGAGCGTATTCAATTACAAATATTTCACGGGACTGGGTGTCACGGGGTGCCTTCCAACAGCACTCGTGACCGACTCCTACACTTCATCAACACCGTGCATGCGCCCGAGCGCAGCACGACCCAACAGGCGATAATCGACTGCACTTCATCAGCACCGTGCACGCGCCCGAGCGCAGCACGGCATCTAGTTTTATTATTCTATTTAGGTTTTCCTTATGTAAATATTGTTTCCATGTAATTAGATCTAGGAATTTCCTTTGTAGCTGTATTGCATTTCTTTTGTAAAAGTTTTCTTGTAACTTGTAAGACCCAACGTGCACTGCTACAACTTTGGTATTTTCATTAAGTCGTTATATGTGGGGATAAGACTATCTGCCTCACACCCGAGTTGCCTACCAGTTCACGTTGTTTTGCACCTTGTTTTCAAGCTCTTACTTTCTTTCGCATTGTAATAGCTTTCCATGTAATCTCATTTCTTGCAATGAAGTAATCTCAATTTGTGCTCACGCTCTCTTTAAAATTACTGTTGTTGCATGTTGTTCGTTGATTGTAATCAAATTTCGATCACACTCGACCGGGCTATCGGTTAGCACGGTCGCTCACGCGGCCTCCTTTGTGCCATCAAAGGACGCCCCGTGACAGTTGGTATCAGAGGGATTGTTTTCGATTGCTGCCTTGTGAAGCCTAGTCTGTTTATCTGGTGATATTACGATGGGAACTAATAGCCAGCGAATCGAGGCCCTCGAAAGGAATGTTGGCATACTGATGGAAAAGATGGGTGGAACACCCCCTCTTGTCGATCGTGTGCAAAGTTTGGAGATGCTCACCCAAACTGTCCCACCCGGAGGTGCGTCGAGCAGCCCGACCACGCTTATGGACCGTATACAAGATTTGGAGGAAGGCCTCCAAAACCTTCAAGGAATCCCACCGGGGGGGAACTTTGGAGAAATGATTGAGGAGATGAGAAACGAAATCAATCAACTCGATCATAAATTGACTATTGTGTCAATGGTGGTCGCAAACTCTCTAGTTGGGGGTGGAGAGCGCACTAAGATGAAAGTGCCGGAACCCAAAGCATTCACTGGTGTTCGTGATGCTAGGGAATTAGAGAACTTTGTGTTTGACATGGAACAGTACTTTCGTGCCACAAAGGTCGAGCAGAGGAAGACAAGGTATCCACTGCATCTATGTACTTGTCCGGGGTAGCCAAGTTATGATGGCGGAACAAGTATAATGACATTCAAGCTGGCGAGTGCGAGATCAGCACCTGGGAAAACCTGAAAAGAGAATCGCGGGCGCGATTCCTTCTCGAAAACACCTCCCATAATGCGCGACAAGAACTCCTCCAAACTAAACACACAGGAAGCATCAAGGAGTATGTCAACGCGTTCACTACCATCATGTTAGATATCCACGATATGAATGATGCTGACATATTATTTTTCTTCATGATTGGGTTGCAACCTTGGGTCAAGAATGAATTAAATCGTAGGCAAGTGAAGACGTTAACTCAAGCCATATCATCTACTGAATGCCTACAAGATTACAGCACCGGTCCTAAAACAAATGTCCCAAGAAGTGGACAAACGAAGAATGCGGGGGAAAGAAAACAGAATTCTCCGGCCAAACCTGATTGGAGAGGCAACACACCCACCAGGCCATCTACCCAGCAAAATAATTACAAAAATGGGAACAAGTTCACAGGGAACTCCCAAACCAGCAATAATGGGAAAAAGCCTGTCAGCCCCGGAACGTGCTACTTGTGTCGCGGTGCTCATTTCATGGCCAACTGCCCTGACAAGCAACTTCTAAGTGCTCTTGTTGCTAGAGGTGGCGGCATGCTCTAAAAAGTACTGTCTGGCTCTGGACAACCCTTCCATAACCAGCCAGATGACCACACAGAGTTTGAAGAAGAAACCGAAGAGTGTGAAGGAGCTTCACTTGGTGCTTATCAAGGGCAGTTCATGCATTCTTGTAACGCGGTGACAGTAGAGGAGGATCATCGACAGAAAGGGAAGGTAGAACCAACCCCAAATGGGAGAGCAGGTGTTGGGAAGAGTCCTCAAGGAAACGGCTTAATGTATGTTGATATCAAAATCAACGGGAAGCCGATTCAGGCCATGGTGGACACGGGCGCAACGCACAACTATCTGGCAAGTATCGAAGTCGAACGGTTAGGCCTTATCTTGGAGAAAGGAGTGGGTCGAGTGAAGGCCATTAACTCAGCCCCTCAACCTGTCGTCGAAATGGCGAAATCTATGCTCGTGAAGGTGGGTCCTTATGAAGGGAGAACCAACTTCTCAGTTGTGGTGATGGACGACTTCAAGGTTATCCTGGGGTTGGAATTCTTAAGGGAAACTAAGGCTAGCGTTATGCCCAGCACAAATAGCCTCATGATGCTTGGGAAGAACCCATGCGTCATTCCGGTGATGACACCATCAAGAAGTGGGAAGTTTCTATCAGCAATTCAACTGAAGAAGGGACTCAAGCATGATAATCCTACTTTTGTGGCTGCACTGAAATGGGATGAAATTCAAGAGACATCAGGACCCCTGCCGAAATCCATTCAACGGGTGTTAACCGAGTTCGAGGATGTGATGCCCGACAACCTTCCAAAGAAGTTGCCTCCCCGTAGGGAGATAGATCATCAAATTGAACTTGTACTGGGTACCAAGCCTCCAGTTCGTGCAGCCTATCGAATGTCTCAGCCTGAACTAGCTGAACTTCAAAAACAACTAAGGGAACTACTGGATGCTGGTTTAGTACAACCGGCCAAATCGCCTTACGGTGCCCCCGTACTCTTCCAAAAGAAACAAGACGGTTCCTTAAGGATGTGTGTCGATTATCGAGCTCTCAATAAAGTAACCATAAGAAATAACTATCCCATCCCTCTGGCGGCAGATTGCTTCGATCAACTTAGCCAAGCAAAAGTATTCACAAAGCTCGACCTCAGATCCGGATACTGGCAGGTTCGCATCGCAGTAGGAGATGAAGGAAAAACCACGTGCGTCACAAGATACGGAGCTTATGAATTCCTTGTTATGCCGTTTGGGCTCACTAATGCTCCAGCAACCTTCAGCACTTTGATGAATCAGGTTCTTAGGGGCCACTTAGATGACTTTGTCGTGGTTTACCTCGATGATATTGTGGTTTACAGCGAAAGTATGGAGGAGCACGAAGAGCACCTTAGAAGGGTATTTGAAAGACTTCGAAAGCATGAGTTGTATCTCAAGTTATCGAAATGTTCCTTTGCACAGAAACACATCAAGTTTTTGGGCCACATCATTGAACAGGGAAGAGTATAGATGGATCCGGTTAAGGTCAATGTCATCCAAGAGTGGCAGGCGCCCACTAATGTATCAGAACTCCGTTCTTTTCTGGGACTGGAAAATTACTACAGGAAGTTTGTGAAAGACTACTCCGGTATTGCAATGCCCCTAACAGAACTCTTAAAGAAGGCAAAAGTTTGGAACTGGTCGACAGAGTGCCAAGCTGCCTTCGATGCTTTGAAGAAGGCCATGTCCGAAGATCCGGTTCTTGCTCTACCAGATGTGACAAAGCCGTTTGAAGTGCACACCGATGCATCTGATGTTGCCCTAGGGGGAGTCTTAATGCAGGAGAGTCATCCGGTTGCATACGAAAGTCGTAAGCTCAAGGACACTGAGAAGAGGTATTCTTCTCACGAGAAGGAGTTACTCGCAGTTGTCCATTGTCTAAGGTTATGGAGGCACTACCTTCTCGGTTCTCGCTTTCTTGTAAAGACAGATAATACTGCGGTTAGCCACTTTTTTAGTCAACCAAAATTGAGTTCTAAACAAGCAAGGTGGCAGGAACTGCTAACTGAATTCAACTTTTGGATGGAGTATAAAGCGGGTTCGACCAACCAGGTAGCGGATGCTTTGAGCCGTAGGGTTGAGGTTGACCAACGAGCTAACGCATTCCTGAATGCCATTCTTCGAATCGACAGTCAAGTGTTGTGAACACCCCAATCCACGACTCTCGTGTGAACCTAACAAGCATTCCGCATTAAGTCTTGAGTCATCATGCATACAAGAGGCCATTAGGAAAAATCCTGATTTTCGAGCGCGTTAGGAATATACCACAACCTTTGTTGCCACTTCGCTTACTAGGACGGGGATCGACCTGCCCGGTCAGGTCGCGTGGTGCGGGGCAGCGCCCCGTTAGAAAAATTGAGTTTTTTGATAGCCAGCCGCACGCCCCCCAACCGCACGGTTGGCTCCCAACCGTACGGTTGGTACTTTCCCTAGCCGCACGGTTGGTACTTTCCCTAGCCGTAAGGTTGGCTCCCAACCGTACGGTTGGCACCTAGCCGCACGCCCCAGCCGCACTCCCTGCGGCTACTCCTTGCGGTTCGCCTCTTTTGGAGCGTTTTTGGCGAGATTTTTGCTATAAATAGGACCCTTGGGCTCCCATTTTTAGGGGGATCAACACTCAACAGTGTTTTTAGCAAGTAGAAAGTCTGTCAAAATTATTAGAGAGTCATTTTAGAGAAATTCTGAGAGAGAAAGTTTTAGAGAGAGAATTTCTAGAGAGAGAAAATCTAGAGAGAGAAAGGAGCAATCAAGGCAAGGTTCTTATTTCTTCTTCAAGCGCATCAGGTATATTTTCTACAACCCTCCTTAATTTCAGTACTGCATTTAATTTCACTTTTAATACAGAAAATTAGATAACTTGCAAATAAGTTCATTGCTTTCAAAACAAATCCTTTCTAAGTTTTACAAGAAATCTAAAACCTGTTTTGACACGTTTTCAAAACAAACAAAAATACAAAAACAGTTTCCAAAAGAAAGGAACTACGAGACTCTGATTTCATTCTATGAATGAATACGTAGGCGCTCGCAAAGCTCGCGTCCGATTTCAAAATACCATTTTAAATCAAATTTATCCGGAAAGGACTATTCTGAAAACAATTCAAACTACTTGCAAGATATCTAAGATAGGAATTAGATACATGATCCATTAAGAGACCGAAAGGGCGAATTGGGTGCCTAACACCTTCCCAATTCGTAACGTAGTTCCCGAACCCTAGCAAAGTCATTTTTTAAAACAAATCTCTGGTTTCAAACGTATGAAAGATAATTCGTTTCCGAATTGTCCTTTGTACGATCTTTTGTTTGTTTTCTGGTAAAACAAACTGGCAACTCTACAAAACACATTTTCAAACCGAGAACGAGGACACTTTTCTTTTCTTCTTCTCGGGTCGCGGGTCCGAATTCTCACAGGTGTCTACCGAAATTCGAAGCAAAATCAAGAACGCGTTACCACAAGATCCGGTTTCCGCTCAACTATTAAAGATGATCGAAAAAGGGAAAACGCGATAATTTTGGTTAGAAAACGGGTTCATCTCGACAAAGGGAAATCCAGTTTTTGTTCCTCGAGTAGGGGAGTTGAGGCGTACCCTGATTCAAGAATGCCATGATACCTTATGGGCGGGGCACCCTGGTCAAGAAAGGACGTTGGCTCTCCTCAAGCAAGGGTACTACTGGCCCCAAATGGAAGATGATGTGGAGAGCTATGTTAGGACTTGCCTGATCTGCCAACAAGACAAAATCGAGCGGAGACAGCCTGCAGGGTTACTGGAACCTCTGCCCATCCCAGAGCGACCTTGTGAAAGCGTTTCGCTCGATTTCATATCAGGTCTGCCCAAAGTGGGGGACTTGACAACTATCCTTGTGGTCGTCGATCATTTTTCGAAGTATGCCACTTTTATCGTGGTCCCAAAGAACACGTCGGGAGAGGAGACTGCACAACTATTCTTCAAGTACGTGGTTAAGTATTGGGGGATTCCTCGGAGCGTTATTAGTGATAGGGACTCACGATTCACGGGAAATTTTTGGAAGGAACTTTTCAAGGTTCTCGGCTCCAAACTGTGTATGAGCTCCAGTTACCACCCTCAGTCCGATGGGCAGACTGAAAGATACAACGCAATGCTTGAGGAATATACGCACCATTTCGCCAGTGCAACACAACGAAATTGGGTCAAGTTATTGGATGTGGCTCAACTGTGCTTCAATGCCCAGAAAAACTCCGGGACAGGCAAGAGCGCCTTTGAAATCGTTACTGGACAACAACCCATCCTTCCTCACACCGCCAACTCGATGCCAGTTTCAAAATCTCCCAGAGCCCGTAATTTCTCAGAAGAGTGGAAGCAGAATATTGAGTTGGCTCGTTCTCACCTAGAGAAGGCCACCCATCGAATGAAGAAGTATGCAGATCAGAAAAGACGACCGTTAGAGTTCCAAGTAGGAGATCTCGTAATGGTGAAGCTCATTCCACAAGATAGGAAGTTCTTGAGGGGTCGAGACCCACGCCTTCTGCAAAAATATGAGGGGCCGCTTAAGATTGTGAAGAAAATTGGGAAAGTGGCTTATCGGATTGAACCTCCTAGTTGGCTGAAGGTTCATCCAGTATTTCATGTCAGCATGCTGAAACCGTATTTTGCTGATACAACCGATCCATCCTGGGGAGAGTCTAGTCGTCCAGGGCTAAAGCGGAGAGCATAAGGGAAGTAGTCAATGGAAGCCATCCTAGCCGATCGAGTTGTGACAGCTTCTCGCAAACAACACCAATAGTTCCTTGTCAAATGGGCAGGAAGAGACCCAGAAGAGAACACTTGGGAAAGAGCATCGGACCTATCAGCCTTCCAAGACCAGATCACAGCATACCTCAACCAGTTGACGAGGGCGTCAACAGCTCTGGTGGGGGAGGATGTCACGGGGTGCTTTCCAACAGCACTTGTGACCGACTCCTACACTTCATCAACACCGTGCATGCGCCCGAGCGCAGCACGACCCAACAGGCGATAATCGACTGTGCTTCATCAGCACCGTGCACGCGCCCGAGCGCAGCACGGCATCTAGTTTTATTATTCTGTTTAGGTTTTCCTTAAGTAAATATTGTTTCCATGTAATTAGATCTAGGAATTTCCTTTGTAGTTGTATTGCATTTCCTTTGTAAAAGTTTTCTTGTAACTTGTAAGACCCAACGTGCACTGCTACAACTTTGGTATTTTCATTAAGTGGTTATATGTGGTGATAAGACTATCTACCTCACACCCGAGTTGCCTACCAGTGCACGTTGTTTTGCACCTTGTTTTCAAGCTCTTACTTTCTTTCGCATTGTAATAGCTTTCCATGTAATCTCATTTCTTGCAATGAAGTAATCTCAATTTGTGCTCACGCTCTCTTTAAAATTACTGTTGTTGCATGTTGTTCGTTGATTGTAATCAAATTTCGATCACACTCGACCGGGCTATCGGTTAGCACTGTCGCTCACGCGGCCTCATTTGTGCCATCAAAGGACGCCCCGTGACACTGGGCAACGGTTTTGGGATAGTTCTTATTGTTACAGGGGCTTAGGAATAGTATTGTGTTGTGAGGCTTGATTTTTTGATGTTCTTTTTGTGCTTGTCATGCTGTCTTAAGTGGTCTCCTCGACCTCTGTTAACTGCTTTCTTTCCGTATTAATTTTTCTTATCAATATAAGTTTTCATTTTTAATAAAAAAAAAGAGTATAGTATTCTTTAGTGTTTATAGGTGTCATGTCAGTGCACATGTAACTGCCTGCAAATGGCAATAATATTTGATGAGTTTAAGATAAAAGAAAAGCATCTACAACTATTAACTCATAAGTGACACTAAATGTAAATTTCCAGCCTCTGACGAGAGAGAGAGAGTGAGAGAGAGAGAGAGAGAACATTTGATTCGAATGGGACATTCACACTGGTTGGGAAATTATTCGCATATATAAAGAGCAGCTTAATTTTAATTTACTTAAAGGTGAGGAATGAGAGGCTATCTTATATGTTACAGCAAATTCTCAGTCCACCAGTAACTCTTAATCAGACTATCGTATATATTACAGCAATTACTCTTAATAGATAAACAAAATGAAGACCAAATTGGCTGAAAATGAATGATGCTCAAAAGAAAGAGACGACTGTAAGTGACATGGGCATAAAAAAGACGAAAGGAAAAAGTGTGGACAAACATTTTAAAGAGACATCATACACATCGGTGGGTAGGGAAAAATTGAAAGAAATTTATGTAATTACTTCAGCTTTAGCAAATTCCATAGGCAATCCAATCACAGTTCCTCCCACAATCAGAGATAGGGCATATTGGGTCTCAGTGTGTGCGTATGGCAAATTTCACAACAAAGATATGAGAGAAAATATTACAGTATTGCTAGGACCAGATTTATTGCTTTCTGAATCATCTACTTCTTCAATCTCCTGCTGTTACAAGAACAAAGAGACAAGTGAAGCAAACTTGTTAGTGCATTGAACCAGCCATGGTGTACTTTCTAGGTTTTATGTGACTGCTCATTATCCTTGATGCTACAAACACTAAGGGTGTGCTGGATTACACCTTTATATCCTGCGGAATGCCCAAGACTCCATACATTTCCCTTTTTTGTGGTATTTGATTGCCTAAGCTTCCAATGGTACAACTTGTTTTAGAGCAATGTTTTTCTTAATTTTCAACGAATCTGAAAACCATGTCTCTACTACGTTTTTGATTGGTTAAACAATTGCAAGCAACTCAACTATTTCCAACGTAAACCGAAGCCGGGGGGGACACCATATGGAAATTAAGTGGAAAAAGGGGGTATAGTGAATTCGATTGGTTAACATGATAAAAAAATGGTATTCCTTGGATGGATCTAATGGATACAAGAAAAATATATTTTCTAAAACAAGTTGTAGGATGAAAATGATTTCGTGGAAATTTAATGCTATCAAACACTCATAAAGATAGACTGTGTGGTACTTTGGGCTTTTCACAAGGAAAACAAGTGAAATGGAAAACACTCGTAGAGCTTTCTAAATGAGTGTAGAATGCTTTCGTATTGTTTGTAGGTATCAGTCAGTGCACATATAACAAGTCTTTGGCGTAGTGTTACACTACATTCAAATTTCCAGCCTGTGAGAAGAGAAAGAGAGAGAGTAGTATCTGAATTCTACGTACCATTTCTCCTGGTTCTGAACTTTTCACGTATATAAAAGGCAAGCTTAATTTACTTATAGGGGTGAGGCATGAATAAAGCTCACTACCGATTACCGACAAACCCTTAGTCCTTTGGTCCACTAGTAAATAACTCTTAAAGTTTATGATTGATTGAATGAATGGATTAGATTTCTGAACAAGATATTGGGTTGATTATCGTTGGTTTTATTAATTAAATTTCGGACTTTATTCTAATGTATTTGATATATATGTTCGATTTTTTTCCGTGGTTCGGATTTTATACTTGATTTCATTATTTTAGGAATGACTCAAGGAGAACTTGAATGTTTAGTTGATAGTGGAACCACCCACACTATTTTAAGGGATAGGCAATTATTTATTGAATTAATAGTCCATAATTCCTCTGTGACTACAATGATCGAATCATCGCAAGTAATAAAAGGGTGAGGTAATGCCAAATTTTTGTAGCCTAACGGCACATTATTTAAAGTCACAGACGCTCTGTACGAACCAAGAGCAACCCGAACCTTACTAAGTTTCAAAGATATTCGTGACAACGGTTTTCATATAGAAACTTATTGTGAAAATGGAATAGAATACCTTTATATTACATCTAATGAATGTGGAAGAAAACGCATCTTAAAGAAATTAATGAATCAATCAAATAGACTGTATCTCACTACTATTTGGATTATTAAATCGTACGCTGTCACCAATAATGAAATGTGAGACACTGACTCATACAGGCTTTGGCATGACTACCTAGGACATCCTGGTCATAACAAGATGATCCGTATTTTAAAGAACTTATATGGACATCCCTTCTTTCGAATAAAAAATAAAATGGGACAAAAAATTGTCACGATGCAAGGTGTCGATTCTAATATTGTTCAAAAATATAACTTACCTTCTGAAGTACCAGAAACATTAAGACCTTCCCATTATGCCTCTTTGACTACGTCAAAAGCACATCAATCATTTTGCAAAGCCTGTTCTTTAGCAAAAACAGGATTGAGACCTTCCTATGCTAAATATACAAAAGAAATTATTCCATTCTTACAAAGGATACAAGGAGATATATGTGGACCTATCCATCCAGAATACGGACCATTCAAGTACTTTATGGTTCTGGTGGATGCATCGACACGTTGGTCACACGTTGCATTATTGTCCACAAGAAATGTTGCATTTGCAAAACTCTTAATACAGATTATAAGTTTAAGGGCTCACCACCCTGATCATCCTATTAAGTTTATAAGGCTTGATAATGCTGGAGAGTTTACATCAAAAGCATTTGATGATTATTGCATGTCTATTTGGATCGATGTAGAGCATCCTGTTCCCCATGTGCATACACAAAATGGTCTCGCAGAAGCCACCATCAAAAGATTACAGATGGTGGCAAGGGCACTGGTTATGCGCACCAACTTGCCTATATCTGCCTGGGGCTATGCAATATTACACGCAGCTTTACTTATTCGTTTCAGACCCACTACTAACCAGCCATTTTATGCGTCCCAGTTGGTCACTGGATATGAGCCTGACATTTCACACTTACGCATATTTGGTTCAGTAGTATATCTGCCAATTGCGCCCCCACAACGCAATAAAATGGGTCCCCAGAGATGACTAGGCATTTATGTTGGATATGAATCATGAATCCCCAACAATTATCTGCTATTTAGAACCTTTGACAGGCAATCTCTTTACCGCTAGATTTGCGAATTGTCACTTCGATGAGACAGTCTTCCCGTCGTTAGGGGGAGATAAGAAAAAGGATTTTCCAAGGGAACAGCAGGAATTGTCGTGGTTTGTTCCCACCCTGTCTCATTTTGATCCCCGCACTTCACAATGTGAAAGTGAAGTGAAAAGAATAATCGATCTTCAGAACGTAGCAGATTCGATGCCTGATGCGTTTACTGATATCGCAAAAGTGACAAGATCACATATACCAGCTGTAAATGTGCCTGCAAGGTTAGAAGTCCCCGACAAGGGGCACGGTGTCGCAGATAGAGATACTGCAACCACACTTAGTGGAGGTGTGATTAAGGTCGTGGCTCCCCAAAGGAAGAGGGGGAGGCCACTCGGTTCGACTGACACTCACCCAAGGAAGAAAAAGAAGAGTAAGGCATAAACCGATCCATTAATCATCAATGAAAAGAACCCTTCTCATGAGATTATCTCTGATTATAGTTATGTCCATGAATCAGTACTAGAGGATGCTCCGATGTTTGAAATGATTCCAGAGAACAAAGAAATCTCAATGGATTATGAGAAGGCATACGAGTTAATGATAAACGCATAATATTGTCATGTTTAAACTCCTTCCCGGAGTCGCTTGACGCATTTGTTGCTTTAATTCTGCCTAATTATCCACTTATCTCGAGATTAATGCCTTAGCGAGTTTTGTATCTAACATGGCCCAAGTTGGTGTGTATTTTGTAGTATTCCATGTGTTTGTAGGATTGGAGTACAATGGCATTGCATGAAGTGATCAAGAGTAAGCTCGGAGGCTTGCAAAGTGCTAAGTGAACAAGTTCCAGACCCATGATCGATCATGGGCAAAGCCATGATCGATCATGGTTGCAAAATTTTCTGGCAGAGCACTTCCATGATCGATCATGGGCATAACCATGATCGATCATGGCCCTTGCAACTTGGCCATTTCACACCCAAAATGGGCTATTTTAGTGGTTCAAGCTATTTTAGATATTTAGTTAGATATTTTGCAACCTTTTAATATATATTATTTTCTCTTAGCTTCTTGGCTAAGATATCTAGTTTTTTTTACACTTAGAGTTCTAGAGAGAGGTGAGAGCTCATTGTGGTGTTGTTCTTCATTTCTCTTGTAAGTTTTTAATTTGTAAGAATGATTTCTTCTTCTATAATATTTGTTCTTGCATCTATTATGGAGTAGTCTATTACTAAGGTTACGAAGGTTGTTTGCGATATAATATTCGGTGATTTATGGCTCAATCCATGTTTAAAGATTGAAAAATAGTTGTAAATCCTTTTCTTCTTCATTTCCTCTATTGTTACAAGCTTTCTAGGTATATTCATAATAAAGTAAGACTTTATATGCCTTGTATATTTAGTGCTTGGTTGTTAATGAACATACAACATATTTATATGGTTCTAGAAAGCTTGTAGTCTTTTTCCCCCATCCATGGAGCTTTTTCCCTCTTCATAGAATTTATGAATAGTTCTCAAAACTCCATAGATGGATTATAAATTTGTTTAGCTTATCTTTGATTCATTTATTGATATATTGAGTGCTTCTTACACTTTGTGTGATACTTAGACTCTTTATTTTCTACCATAAGTGATAAACGATGAGTTGACGAATTTATCCCATAAACTTCATTCCGTTCCAGTGTTAGGATTCACTTTATAATTTTCATTCTTTAAATCATGAGATTACCACACTTGCTTAATGTTAAATCTTTTTATGATGAGTTTGTTATATCTATCTCGGATTAGCTTCTTCGGGAATGGGTTGCCTTGCTTCACACCCGTAGCTAAGAGGTAGGAATGATAACCTCGTCTTTGGTGGAATGTCGTTTGTCTCTCTCTTGATATAGCTGCAATTCGGGAATGAGTCGCCTACCGTCGCACCCTTTGCTATTGAGAGATACACCAACATTCCCCATTTCTCGAGAATCCTTGTGTTGTAATCTTAGTATGAGCTAATGATCACCGTTTCTTAAATCGTAACTAATCTCCACCTACCTTAGTGCTTTCTTATTAATTTTCGCAACCGTTTTACATTTACGTTGTTTCACAACAAATCCAACTCACACAAAATCTGAAAACCACTTAATCCGTAATCCATTCCATTCCTTTTCACTTATCCCTGTGGTTCGACACTCGGACTTCCGAGACTATATTACAACTTGACGTGCCTGCACTTGGGCTCTATCGCAACGCGCTATTTAAGCGGCGTCAAGTTTTTGGCGCCGTTGCCGGGGATTAAGGCAAAAGGCGAATTTCGGGTTTTGTACAAAACCATTCTGTAAGTATTTCTCTCCATTTAATTAATTTATTTTTCTCCCTTATTTTTGTTTGATTTTGTAGAATTCCCGAGGAGCGATTCGAATCGTTGTCCAAGCCCATGCAAGGGCGACTGTTTGTGGACATTCGAATTAGCCCTCCCACATCTCCAAGAATGGCAAACCAAAATGTTAACGAGGATCTAGAGAGCGATAATGAAGGGGAAGGGGCCAACAATGTTCCTCCTGTTAGGACCATGAGAGACTACCTTCAACCGCCTCGGGCAACTTCGAACTCATGCATCGTGCTTCCTGCTGGCCAAGCCGGAGCGTTCTCTTTCAAACCGGGTATGCTTCAACATATCCCTTCTTTTCATGGTATGGAGTCGGAAAACCCATACTTGCATTTGAAAGACTTTGAAGAAGTCTGCTCCACATTTCGTGAGGCAAATGTTAACGAGGATGTCATGCGTTTAAAACTCTTTCCTTTCTCCCTAAAAGACAAAGGAAAAATTTGGTTAAATGCTCAAAGACCGCAATCAATTCGGTCTTGGCAAGAGCTTCAAGCGGAATTTCTAAAAAAATTCTTCCCCGTTCATAGAACCAATGCTTTAAGAAGGGCGATATCAAATTTTTCACCAAAAGAACATGAAAGCTTTTATAAATGTTGGGATAGATACAAGGACCTTCTAAACGCATGCCCTCACCATGGTCACGAAACGTGGAGCCTTGTTAGTTTTTTCTATGAATCTCTCACCCCTGAGATGCGTACGTTTGTTGAGACCATGTGTAATGGTCAATTCTTGAGTAAGAATCCCGAGGAGGCTTTATTGTATTTTGATGAATTAGCGGAAGGTGCTCAAAATTGGAACACCTATTCCGAGGAACCCAAAGCCAAAACTCTAGGAAGGGGTGGGTTGTACCAAGTGTCCAATGAGGATGACATGGGGGCAAGGTTATTCCAATTGTCTAAAAAGGTAGAGGCAATGGAAGCAAGTAAGCTTAAGGAGGTCAATGTAGTATCCTCGAGTCAGTTGTGTGTCATTTGCGAAAATTCAGGACACACTACCGAGGATTGTCCTACCATTCCCGCTTTTCGGGAAGTCCTCAAAGATCCCGCCCAAGTCAATGTTTTGCACCAGTACAACCAAAATAGCAACCAAAATAGCAACCAAAATCGTAACCAAAATGATCCTTACTCTCAAAGGTACAATGAGGGATGGAAGAATCACCCCAATTTCAGTTGGGGAGGAAATCAAAGTCAGAACCACAACCAATATAATCAGAACCAAAGGCAACAACAACAACCTCAAAACTCTTTTGTTCCACCTCAGAATCAAAATCCCAACCAAAACTTGGAAGCTTTGTTGAGATCATTTGTGGACAAAACGGATCGTGATGTGGGTGAGTTAAAAACTCAAATGTCTAAACTCACCACCGCCCTAGCTACCCAGGAGAAGGGAAAATTCCCCTCTCAACCTTTAGCGAATCCTAGAGGTCAAGTTCAAGTAGTAGAGGGAGGAGAGTCTAGCTCCAAGATAGAAGAACTCAAATCTATCACAATCTTGAGAAGTGGGAAGGAGGTAGACAAAACTATTGTTCCTAAAACCCCCAAGGTGGCGGACATAGTTAATCCCACGCAAGTTGAGGAGTCGGAGGTTGAAAAAGTTGTGAGTGAAGAGAAGAAGAGAGAGGAAGAGAGACAAGGAAAGGAGGATCTCAAAAAGATCAAAAATGGGATCAAAGTCCCATTTCCGGAGAGATTGAACCAACCGTCCAAGTCTAATACCGAGATTTTGGATGTTTTTAGGCAAGTGAAAATCAACATTCCATTGCTTGACGCGGTCAAGCAAATACCTTCGTATGCTAAGTTCCTCAAGGACTTATGCACGACAAAACGAAGGTTGAATGTTAAGAAGAAGGCCTTTATGGCGGAGCAAGTGAGCTCCATCATGCAAGGCACGAGAGCCCCTAAGTTCAAGGACCCCGGTTGCCCCACAATTTCGTGTGTCATAGGAAATTGTAGGATCAAAAATGCTTTGCTAGATTTGGGAGCAAGTGTGAACGTACTCCCATATTCTGTATATCAACAATTGGGGTTGGGTGAGTTGAAACCCACGAGGGTTACTATTCAATTAGCGGACCGATCCGTTAAGATACCAAGAGGGATAGTCGAGGATGTGCTTGTTCAAATTGACAAGTTTTATTTTCCCGTTGACTTTATCATCCTCGACATGCAACCCATGTCGAATCCCGCTAAGGAGATCCCAGTTATCCTTGGGCGACCATTTCTTGCTACTTCTAATGCCATAATAAATTGCAAGAATGGAATTGTGAAGTTAGCATTTGGAAACATGACTTTAGAGCTAAACGTGTTCTCTTTGAGCAATCAAAGAGACGACGATGATGATGAGGAAAGTGAACACGTGAACATGATAGAGTCATGTATCCAAGACCACTTTGTGGCAAATTTCGAATCGGAGTCAACGGAAGGTTATCTAACCACTTCCGATGAACCCGAGGATTGTATGCAAGTGTTTTCCTTGTGTGACAAACAGGTTGAGTTTTTGGAGAAAGAGGAAAACACACAATCTCCCACCAAAAAGCTTGAAGGAAAAATGGATCTCAAGCTATTGCCGAGCAATTTGAAGTATGCCTTTTTGGGAGCTTCAGATACCTTCCCAGTTATCATCTCGTCCGAACTTTCGGATGACCAAGAAGGAAGGTTAGTTCATTTGCTTGGTAAATATAAAAAAGCTTTTGGTTGGACTCTTGCCGACCTCCAAGGAATAAGCCCTTTGATTTGTACACATAAAATTCACTTGGAGGATGGGGCAAAAACATCAAGGCAATTTCAACGCCGGTTGAATCCTAACATGCAAGAAGTGGTAAGGAACGAGGTGTTGAAATTATTGGATGCAAAGATCATCTATCCAATCTCGGATAGTAAATGGGTTAGTCCAACTCAAGTGGTACCGAAAAAATCGGGTCTTACGGTAGTCAAGAACGAATCAAACGAGTTGATTCCGCAAAGAGTCACCACCGGGTGGCGAATGTGTATTGACTACCGTAAACTCAATGAGGCTACTCGTAAAGATCATTTCCCCCTCCCCTTTTTGGATCAAACTCTAGAGAGGGTAGCGGGTCATGAATATTACTCTTTTCTCGATGGTTTTTCCGGGTACAATCAAATTGAGATTGACCTAGATGATCAAGAAAAAACCACCTTTACATGTCCTTTTGGTACCTTCGCTTATCGAAGAATGCCCTTTGGTCTATGTAATGCACCGGCCACTTTCCAACGGTGCATGCTAAGTATCTTTAGCGATATGGTGGAAAGGACTTTGGAAGTTTTTCTGGATGACTTTACCGTCTATGGTAAGTCATTCGACAATTGCTTGGCTAACCTGGAACAGGTCTTGGGAAGATGCGTGGAAAAACAATTGGTATTGAACTGGGAGAAGTGCCATTTTATGGTTACCAAGGGAACTATTTTGGGGCACATCATTTCTTCAGAAGGAATCGAGGTGGATAAAGCTAAAATTGAGTTGATTGCTAAACTTCCTACACCGAAGAATGTCAAAGATGTTCGATCTTTTCTAGGACATGCCGAGTTTTATAGGAGGTTTATCAAGAACTTCAGTTCCATTTCCAAGCCCATGTGTAGTCTACTTCTCAAGGATGCACCCTTTCAGTGGGATGCCAAGTGCGAGGAAGCCTTTGTCTCTCTGAAGCATATGCTTACTACTGCGCCGATTATGCAGACACCGGACTGGAGCTTGCCATTCGAGCTTATGTGCGACGCAAGTGACTATGCGGTGGGAGCGGTTCTTGGTCAACGGAAAGACAAGAAACCGGTTGTGATATACTATGCAAGTAGGACCTTGAATGATGCGCAGATGAACTACACCACGACAGAGAAAGAGCTTCTAGCAATTGTCTTCGCCCTAGACAAGTTCCGATCTTATTTGATAGGATCGCCAATTGTGATTTTCACGGATCACGCGGCATTGAAGTATCTATTCACAAAGAAAGATGCCAAGCCGCGGCTTTTGAGGTGGATACTCTTATTGCAAGAATTCCATTTAAGCATCAAGGACAAAAAGGGAGTCGAGAACGTGGTGGCCGATCATCTGTCTCGACTCACTTTTACGAACAACATTGAAGAAAGCCCGATCCAAGATTCGTTTCCAGACGAACAATTATTGGCAATCTCGACGCTCCCATGGTATGCAGACATTGTAAATTATCTTGTAACTGACAAGATACCAAAGTCATGGGGCGCACAAGATAGAAAAAGGTTTTTGAGTGAAGTGGGTCGATTCTATTGGGATGAACCGTACCTGTTTAAGTATTGTGCGGATCAGATTATCAGACGGTGCATCCCAGAGGAAGAAGTGGAGAGAGCTCTATCTTTCTGTCATTCTGAGGCTTGCGGAGGACACTTCTCGGCAAAGAAGACCACCGCGAAGATTCTGCAAAGTGGATTGTATTGGCCGTCGCTTTTTAAGGACGCACAACGCTTTTGCAAGGCATGTCAAAGATGCCAAATGCTTGGAGGGATCTCCAAGAGGAATATGATGCCACTCAATCCAATCCTGATGATTGAAATCTTCGATTGCTGGGGCATCGATTTTATGGGACCATTCCCATCCTCCTACGGTAATCTTTATATTTTAGTTGCCGTAGATTATGTTTCGAAATGGGTGGAAGCCCAAGCGTGTAAGAAAAACGATCACAAAGTGGTGATCCGATTTCTGAAAGAACACATTCTTGCACGTTTTGGCACGCCCAAGGCAATAATAAGCGATGGTGGTACTCACTTTTGCAACAGACCATTTCAATCATTAATGCAAAAGTATGGTGTAAATCACAAAGTGTCGCTCGCTTATCACCCTCAAACTAACGGTCAAGCCGAGCTGGCAAATAGGGAGATCAAACAGATTCTAGAGAAAACGGTAAACCCGAACCGCAAGGATTGGTCGTTAAGACTGACTGATGCACTTTGGGCTTACCGTACTGCGTACAAAACAACTCTAGATATGTCTCCCTATCGCATTGTATATGGAAAACCATGTCATTTGCCAGTAGAGTTGGAACACAAATCATACTGGGCAACTAAGATGGTTAACTGTGATTTCGAAAAAGCCGGGCTTGACCGTAAGTTGCAAATTGATGAAATCGAGGAATTGAGAAGAGATGCATATGATAATGCGAAGATAAGCAAGGAACGTGCCAAAATTTTTCATGATAAATCTATTTTAAGGAAAGAATTCAAACTTGGGCACAAAGTTCTTATTTATGATACTCGTCTGCATCTCTTCCCCGGGAAATTGAAGTCTCGTTGGACCGGCCCATACATTGTCCGTCATGTATTTCCTTTTGGGGCTGTGCAAGTTGAGGATCCCAAAACCGGCTATGTTTTTAAAGTAAATGGACAACGTTTAAAGCCATTTTTAGAATTCCCAATTCGAGAGGAGTCCACCCCTTTCGAAGACCCGACTTATGCCTAACAAGCATAGGTCGATTCTGTAAATAATGTTTTTTTTTTTTTAGTATTTTTGAGTTTCAGGAATTTTTGGGCGAGATTGGATCGAGCTGGACCAAGTTGGGGGGAGTGGAAAGGTGTTTCAAGTGAAGAAATCTCATGGGAGAATTTTTGTTGAAGGCATGATCGATCATGGTTATACCCATGATCGATCATGGGATCAAATTGAGGAGGCAGTGCACTACCATGATCGATCATGGGCAAAGCCATGATCGATCATGGTGAAATTTTCCTGCGGCAGTGGACTTCCATGATCGATCATGGGCAAAGCCATGATCGATCATGGTCCCTCTTAAAAACAGAGCAGCCGTTTCTAAACCCCCAAATCGTGCCCCATTTTCTCTCTAACTCCCATTTCTCTCCATCTCCCTTCTTCAAACCTTCAACAATCATCATATCAAACCCTCCCCTAGCCTTTCCACCTCCATAAACTCTCAATTTCACCCCCAAACTCCAAACCCATCTATCATCAACACCTCTTTCTCTCTCTAAAACCCCAAACCCCCAATTTCGAGCCCTACTCCCCAAAATTTTGAAATTTCTCTCTATTTCTCCCCTCTCCCCACATCAATGGCTGCCATTACTCCAGTAAACAAGCCAGAAGAGCTTCAAGCCGCGAGGGGTGGGTACCGCGGGTTCCGTAGCCGTCAGGAGTACGATTGGTGGAATTACGCTTTCAGGAACCGGGCTGTGATGATCGAGAGGCCTGTGATTATTGGTGCCTTGGACGATTTCCCTCAAATGGGAACATTCGAAAGACACGAGGGGTGGGTGCAATATTTGCGACAACCAGGTAATCAATGTAATCTCACTCTATGTCGTGAATTTGTAGCAAGTTTGGTGCGTGTGCCCAATGCTGCTTATGCCTATGTTGCCCACGTACGTGGGAGAACTGTTCCTTTCAACCTCGAGGTTGTTAGTAGAGTCACGGGGATTCCGGCATTGCCGGATGGCAGCTATGACCTCCCTTATTCAGCCCGTATTATATACCCCACTGATGACGAGTTGGCTACGTTCTTAGCCGGTCGTCCAATGACTTGGATTGGCACGCAATTCGATAGGAACAATTTAGCACCACAATTCAGGACCCTGTGGCTTGTTGTAGCCAATGCATTAGATCCCACCTCGCACATTCAACATTTGTACACCTATCATGCCTATGTTCTATTTGTAATTGCTCGCAATAGGCCGTGTTGTTTGGTTCGCTACATAATGCGAAAAATCATGAAAGTCTATGACACGGTGGCCCATAACGAAACGATAAAATTTGGTGTGCTTCTGACCCGTATTTGTTTGGAGGCGGGTGTCCAAGAAAGGGACACCGATGTCAGAAAGATACAGCGGGCCCCGATAAACAGGTCCACCCAGGCTAGAGCCGCTGGACAACTGAGAAATAGGCCAAGTTCTTCGGCCGCACCTCCAGTTGAGTCCAAGGAAGAAGCGCCAGAAGAGGCAGGAACCGACGTTCCGGGTCCTTCGAGGAGAAGAAGAAGAGCAAGTGCGGGACCTGTGGACGACAATATGGCATTCTTGAGAGAGCAATTCGAACAAATGAATGCCACGATGCACGCTGGGTTTGATGCTCTTAATTCGAGGGTGGATGATATGCTGGTCCGCCAAGATCATATGGAGGCGGAGATTGCTTCTAGGGTGGAAGTTCATATGGCGGCTCAACAGGATTTTATACGCCGTCAATTCGAGGAGTTCTACAGTCGATTTCCCCCACCCCCACCCTCTGATATGTGATGATGATGTGATAGCCTGAAAACTCTTTAAGAACCTATATTTATGCTTAGTTTTATTTTATTTCTTTTGGGTTGTATTAGAATTGAGACTTGATGTTAACTCTAGAACTTGGTTTTAATGATTGAATATTATAGTTTTTGCTTTTGAATTCTAATTCTAACCCGTTTTGTGAATAGTTTTTGTTTATCTCTTATTTTTGTCTCATGGAGAGCAAAGCCATTGTAGCCCTTCCGTGCGTTGTTGTTGTTCTCTTTACATTGAGGACAATGTGTGTTTCAAGTGGAGGGGGGTACGTTATTTTGTGTTTATTTTGTTTGGCTTGCTATCAGTCATTCCCATGAGTAGAAGAGATATGTTCAAAATTTTTTTGAGAAGTTTGAAAATTGATGATTGACTGATGTTTTGTTTAATGAAGACTATGGTTTCACTAGCTTTTGGCATGAATTCTTTGATTTGGATAGGAATTTGAATGATAATCTAAATTGCCTTGCTCCATTTAGTCTCATATCCCGTTATATTCTCTTGCTCTGCATGCTAGATTGCTTCGGTTGTTTTCAATTCGGTAATAACACTTAGATTTATTTTCATTGAGAGAAGAGGAATTTTTGTCCAAAAATGATTGAAGCTCTTTCGAAAAGATCCTCCAATGAGAGGGCAAAAGCATAGCACTTTGATAACTTTGATGACTTTTATCCTAATATTGACTTAAAGCTTCACTTGACTAAATCTTAAGTCTCTTTGTCTAATATTACGGATGGGTAAAGGTTACCATTTGGGAAAGGGTGAATAGCTTCCTTTAAGCTCCAATGAATGAGCAGTAATGAGAAATTTCATAAGTGAGACCGCTGCCCCCCATAGAGATGAAAACCGCCCTGATCTAATTTAGCAAAAATTTCCAAGAAAAGATAAAGAAAGTGCTTAGAATTGACAAATCTCGGAGCTTTTGTTTTTGAAAAAGTTCTCTCTTCCTTCTCAAATGACTATGACTCTTTGTGTTTATATTGAATTGCTTGAATTGAAGTCTAGTATGTGAGCATTGGAGAATATGGGATTGTGTTCTAAAGGAGATAGGTGAATTAGACAATCATTCAAAAGTCCATCGTTCTGGAAAATTGATAGTAATGCCTTTTGCTTTGCAAATTGAAACTTGAATCTTCATTCTCATCGTTCATCATGATCAAACTTCTGATGTTTGTAGGTATCATCTCTGAAAACCTTCATGAGATGCAACTCGTCTTCTTTGGGAACTTAGAAGTTAACAATTTTTGTTGTATAGCATAGTGTTTTTGTAATTATTATATTTTTGTCTTGCTAGGGGACTAGCAAGAGATAAGTTGAGGGGAGTTGATAAACGCATAATATTGTCATGTTTAAACTCCTTCCCGGAGTCGCTTGACGCATTTGTTGCTTTAATTCTGCCTAATTATCCACTTATCTCGAGATTAATGCCTTAGCGAGTTTTGTATCTAACATGGCCCAAGTTGGTGTGTATTTTGTAGTATTCCATGTGTTTGTAGGATTGGAGTACAATGGCATTGCATGAAGTGATCAAGAGTAAGCTCGGAGGCTTGCAAAGTGCTAAGTGAACAAGTTCCAGACCCATGATCGATCATGGTTGCAAAATTTTCTGGCAGAGCACTTCCATGATCGATCATGGGCATAACCATGATCGATCATGGCCCTTGCAACTTGGCCATTTCACACCCAAAATGGGCTATTTTAGTGGTTCAAGCTATTTTAGATATTTAGTTAGATATTTTGCAACCTTTTAATATATATTATTTTCTCTTAGCTTCTTGGCTAAGATATCTAGTTTTTTTTACACTTAGAGTTCTAGAGAGAGGTGAGAGCTCATTGTGGTGTTGTTCTTCATTTCTCTTGTAAGTTTTTAATTTGTAAGAATGATTTCTTCTTCTATAATATTTGTTCTTGCATCTATTATGGAGTAGTCTATTACTAAGGTTACGAAGGTTGTTTGCGATATAATATTCGGTGATTTATGGCTCAATCCATGTTTAAAGATTGAAAAATAGTTGTAAATCCTTTTCTTCTTCATTTCCTCCATTGTTACAAGCTTTCTAGGTATATTCATAATAAAGTAAGACTTTATATGCCTTGTATATTTAGTGCTTGGTTGTTAATGAACATACAACATATTTATATGGTTCTAGAAAGCTTGTAGTCTTTTTCCCCCATCCATGGAGCTTTTTCCCTCTTCATAGAATTTATGAATAGTTCTCAAAACTCCATAGATGGATTATAAATTTGTTTAGCTTATCTTTGATTCATTTATTGATATATTGAGTGCTTCTTACACTTTGTGTGATACTTAGACTCTTTATTTTCTACCATAAGTGATAAACGATGAGTTGACGAATTTATCCCATAAACTTCATTCCGTTCCAGTGTTAGGATTCACTTTATAATTTTCATTCTTTAAATCATGAGATTACCACACTTGCTTAATGTTAAATCTTTTTATGATGAGTTTGTTATATCTATCTCGGATTAGCTTCTTCGGGAATGGGTTGCCTTGCTTCACACCCGTAGCTAAGAGGTAGGAATGATAACCTCGTCTTTGGTGGAATGTCGTTTGTCTCTCTCTTGATATAGCTGCAATTCGGGAATGAGTCGCCTAGCGTCGCACCCTTTGCTATTGAGAGATACACCAACATTCCCCATTTCTCGAGAATCCTTGTGTTGTAATCTTAGTATGAGCTAATGATCACCGTTTCTTAAATCGTAACTAATCTCCACCTACCTTAGTGCTTTCTTATTAATTTTCGCAACCGTTTTACATTTACGTTGTTTCACAACAAATCCAACTCACACAAAATCTGAAAACCACTTAATCCGTAATCCATTCCATTCCTTTTCACTTATCCCTGTGGTTCGACACTCGGACTTCCGAGACTATATTACAACTTGACGTGCCTGCACTTGGGCTCTATCGCAACGCGCTATTTAAGCGGCGTCAGTTAATGGAAAGATCTTCCATATATATTGATGATATATTTGCATACACTGTTGCTAAAAAAATCATATAGCACGATGATGTTGAACCTCGCTCGGTTGCAGAATGTCAATAAAGAGCAAATTGGCCTAAATGAAAAGAAGCAATCCAGGGCAAAACTAGATTCTTTGGCAAAAAGACAGGTATTTGGTTCGGTAGTACTAACCCCACCAAGTGTAAAGCCTGTAGGACATAAATGGGTATTTGTCAGAAAGCGTAATGAGAAGAATGAAGTTCTAAGGCACAAGGTTCGCCTTGTGGCACAAGGTTTCTCACAACGCCCTGGAATTGACTACGATGAGACATACTCTCCCACAATGGATGTTATAACATTCCGCTACTTAGTTAGCTTAGTAGTTTCCGAAGGACTGGAAATGCAGCTCATGGATGTGGTTACTTTATATCTCTATGGGGATCTTGATTCAGAGATATATATGAAAGTGCCTGATGGCCTTACATTACCTAAGTCAAGTGACTTTAAACCACAGAGTGCGTTTGCAATTAGGTTGAAACGCTCACTTTACGGATTAAAATAATCTGGACGGATGTGGATATACTCGTCTAAGTGACTACTTGACTGGGAAGGGATATAAGAACGACGAATTATGCCCATGCGTATTTCATAAAGAAAACAAGTTCCAGATTCCCAATTGTGGCCGTATATGTTGATGACATGAACATAATAGGTACTCTTGATGAAATAAGAGAAACCATTAGTTACTTGAAATCCGAATTTGAGATGAAGGATCTTGGCAAAACTCGATTATGTCTAGGTCTTGAACTATAACATCGAGCTTGTGGAATATTAATCCACCAGTCTGCGTATGTCCAAAAATGCTCAGGCGATTCAACATGGACAAAACACATCCTGCTAGCACTCCCATGATCGGTTGAAGTTTGGATCCAATAAAAGATTCATTCCGTCCAAAGGAAGATGACGAAGAGGTGTTGGGAGTTGAAATTCCTTATTTAAGTGCAATAGGTGCATTATTGTACTTGGCTCAATGCACTCGACCAGACATATCATTCTCAGTGAATTTGTTAGCTAGATTTAGCTCAGCGCCAACGCAGCGTCACTAGAACGGTATCAAGAATATTTTTCGATAATCTAAAAGGAACCATTGACTTTGGACTGTTCTTTCCCTACAGAGAGGCAAAAGGAAATGCAGATGACACGATAATTTATAAAGCAAATGTTGATGTCGAAAAGGCTAGCCCCTATATTAAAACCCCAAATGATATTTTGGTTGGTTTTGCTGATGCAGGGTACCTCTCTGATCCACATAAAGGTCGTTCCTAAACTGGTTATGTATTCACTATTGGGAACACAGTAATATCTTAGAGATCAACAAAGCAAACTCTTGTGGCTACCTCCTCGAACCTTTCTGAGATTATCGCTCTACATGAACCGGTTCATGAGTGTATATGGTTAAGGGCAATCATTACACATATTCGAAGAACTAGTAATTTGAGTTCTACCACTGAAGAACCTACTTGCATCTATGAAGACAATGCAGCTTGCATCGAACAGATGAAGCTAGGTTATATCAAGGGTGATAATACAAAACATATATCTCCAAAGTTTTTTTATAATCAGCAACAACATGCTCTCCTCAAGATTTCAAGTGAATCAAGTAAGGTCTGAGGAGAATGTGGCAGATTTTTTTACCAAATCTTTGCCTAAGGTTATATTTGAAAAACATGTGAAAAGCATAGGAATGCGTAGGCTTTTCAAACTCCCTTGATCGATGTAAGGATCAGGGGGAGTGTAGACTTAAGAAGAAGTCTAACACGCGTTGTACTCTTTTCCTTCAACCAAGGTTATTTTTCCCACAGGGTTTTGTTACTTGGTAAGGTTTTTAACGAGGCAACGATTCATGCATAAGTTTTTCAAATTCCTTGATTAATGCTAACATTAGGGTGAGGTGTAGACTTGATGGAGAGTTTATCATTAACATGACATTATGTTATACTATTTTCCTTAGACCAAGGTTCATTTTTCCCACTAGGATTTGTTACTTGGCAAGGTTTTTAACGAGGTAACGATGCGTGAAAACTCTATTGATCGAAGTAATGATCAAATAAAAATATAGACTCAACAAATGAAGTCTAACATAATTATCATAATGTTTTACTCTTTTTCCTTCGATCAAGGTTATTTTTCCCACAGGGTTTTTGCTTGACAAGGTTTTAATGAGGCAACAAGGCATGTACCATTCTATCTCTGACTCAGCACAAGGGGAGTGTTGAAGGAAATTACACGTAGTGTGCTATCGTATAGATATAATATGTATTAGGGATTTTATTGTGTAAAATATACATTATGGGCCATATTGGGCTTTCTTGTTAATCCTATTTACTATTGTATTTGTACCCTATTTAAAGGGCTCATCTAATGAAAGGTTGATGAGAATTATTCCCACAACAATTATAACTGTTTGTGCTGCTTTTTTTTTTTCAACTAGCTTGCTTTGTGTATATGATTTAATTGTTCATCTAATAATACGTTAAAACAAATATTAAAGTGGGCTCTTTCTTTTAATATTATTTTTATTGGGAAAAAAAACTCTTACTCATAAAAATAAGCACATGACATATTAAAAACAAGCCTAGACTGAATGGACTGGCCAAAACCAGACTAATTTGGTCTGATCCAGTCTTAACACTCATTTCAGTCCGGTCCGATCAACCGGAACTGTGCACACCCCTGACATGACAATAACCAAGTCATCTGATTTGACTTTGGTCTGCAATATAAGTCTCAGATATAGCCTACTTTATCGATTATGTATTTTATTTATTTAGGATATGTTACGGCATGTCTAGTTAGGATGTATATCTATTGTTTTATTCTTTGGTCGTATTATATATTAACGTATATATATGTGAAATAACTAGTATTTGATCTGGATAAATATAACTAAGTCTTTTGGCCTAGTAGTATAAAGTTATCACTGGGATAACCCTAAGGTCTACTTGAAGCTCCCAAAGTCGATTCTTGACATTGTCAAAATATTATTTTACTTGCGTCAATCACTCACCGTGAGTGAGGATTAGTCGAGATGAGTGAAAGGTAGCTCGGACACCAGTGGTGGAGCCAGGATTTTAACCCAGTTGGGGTTGACTAAAAAAAATTTATAATAAATAATAACACGACAAAATAAAACTCTGAAGAGAAAAATGCCGAGTGAGAGAGAGTTACGAGCATAAACTCTAATTTTTTTTTCTTTTTTGTTTTTCTTTGTGGAATACTTGTACAAAAGAATGCTCTTGTTATTTTATTAGCCTTTACTAAAAATAATTACAATTTTATCTCTAAGGTTTTCAGACCTTATAAATCCAACTTCAAACTTTAAAATTTTACACAAAAGTCTATGTATTATTATACTTTAAAAAAAAAAAAAAAAAAAAAAAAAAAAAAAAAAAAAAAAAAAACCCTAAATCTAGGTGGCGGCTTAAGGCTCCACTTGGCCTACTTTGCCTCTGCCCTGTCAGACACCTTGTGGACCCTCAAATAAAAAAATAATAATATATATATATATATAAATATATTAATGATAACTAGTGACACGTGGTAAATTGTAAATACATACATAATATGTATCATGCATAGGAGATAGAAATATCATGGTATATATATTATGGTTTTGTGAAGTGAATATTGAGTTTATTTTCTATAATGGATTAAAAAATATGTTTACGTGTTTAAACAGTTAGTTATATAAAATATGCATGTTTAGCATATTAGCAAATCTTCCTTAGAAGGAAATATATATGATACTTATATTTGGATTAATGATTAATTGAATTGGTTTTTAATTGGCATGTCAAAAGTACTATTACCAGTGGCGGAGCCAAGGTTTTAACCTAGTGGGGTTTGACTAAAAAAATTAAAAGTTACAACAAATAATAGTGGGGAATTTGTTAGTCAACTATTCCTATCTAAAAAAATGCGAATAAGCAAGATATACAACTTAATGACATATTTGACCAACGAACTTTATCACTTTTTTAATTTGGTCACTAAACTTTTTTTTTTGTCTAAAAACCCACTGAACTTTCAATAACATTTCAATTTGACCCTATCATTTAACACTGTTAACTCTAGTTAACAAAGAATCTGAGTTGGACATTAAGGATTCCATGTGGAATTCATGTGGATAGATGAGATGGCAAAAATCATCATTTGAGTCGTACGTGTGAGGTTCCCCTTATCGGATTCATTGTTCATAATTCTAGACCTAAGGTAAGTTGGTAATATGGTTTGATTCAAAATATAGGTGGTGGTTGAGTTTAAAATTTAAATTTAAAAGTCTTTTTAAGTCAAATTTATTTTTAAGTATTTTTATTGAGTTTTATCAAAATTCAAATAGTTCTGTTAATACAAATTATTGAGAAAACTTATTTTTTTTATGTTTAATATGTGTCATAAACTTACTTCTGAAATTTGAATTAAATTAGAGTCCAAGTGAATTTAATACGACGAAATAAAGTAAAAAAAAAATTAAGATAATTTTTTTAAAAAAAATAAATAATTTTATTAAATAAAAAAGAAAAGTAAAAACGTAGCTTTGAAAAGTTCAAAGATTTCTTGTTTTTAATCAAAACCCACTGCCCTTTCGTAAAGCTTTGCACATCATTAATGGGCCAAACCCATTTAAATTCCTAATGTAATGCTTTACACTGGAGCAAGAAAAATAAAAGTGGTGCGAAGCAATCATATACCGGACCAGTACATACTTTTTTATAACTTGGACCGGTATAATTTAAAATTTTTATTTTGGACCGGTATAATTTTTGATACTGGACTAATTCGGCGTGTATTTGTTTTAGCACGTATTTTTATCGCAATTTGTTTTTTTAATATTTTCAACTTATTTCAAAAAACAAATTGACTCTATATTTTTTCTGTAAATATAACTATTGGTTTGGGTTAAAATACATGATTCTGTAGAGTTTAGGTAGTGTTTGATTGAGAATTTAAAATCGATTTTTTAAAATTTTTACCAAAAATTTAACTTTACTTCACACTTTTCAAAATTCACTTCACTTTGCTTTCTCTCTCATAAAATTTTTAAAACACCATAACTTTAAAATCCAAAAATCAAAAATAGATAAAAAAAAAAAAAGTATATTTAAAACTTATTCATTGAGATCTATAAAATAAAATCTATTGTGACTATTTTTGGAATTTTTTACATGAGTTTTTTTTTGTTTGAATTGGTTAAAAAACTTCAATAAAAATTAAATTTACTTTTCAACATACTTTCACACTTCCCAAAAACTTATTTAAAAAATATGTTTTAAAATCTCAACAAAAAAAGCACTTTTTTCAGAGTTTTAAATAAACTTTGAAGGCCAATTTTCGGTTATAGATAAAGTTTGGAAGTCAAGTGGAGTTTATACGGCACAAAGTAAGAAAATTTTTATTGATAATAAATAATATTTTTGCAAAAGAAATTCCTGCTTTTAATTTTTTTTTTCACGATTAACTTAAAATGAATTAATATTACCATTTTTTATAGACTAATTTTTACAAATGTTCACAATGATTTGACATTATAGTAACTTTTTTCTGTTACAATGACGATATCAATGATCTAAAAATTTTAGTTCAAGTAGCACTAATTATTAGCGACAATTTAGAAGGTCATGGGTGCCATGCCTCTTGCCACCAACAGCGAGGCTTAGCAAGAGGTCGGATTTATATCATGTGAATGCCATTCACCTATACGTGATTCGTGTAATATGTAGGTATAAAATATAGATTCGTATACGATCAATTTAATCGATAAATCACATGACCTAATTTATTTTAACCAATTTAAAATAAATGGTTCGATTCAGGTGGTATACCAATAAGATTTAGTGACCCGTTAAGCATTCAATTAAAACTATATTACTGAATTGACCCAAAACTAATTCACGATTTAATTGAATTAAACGGGGTTTATTCGAGTTTTGAATATTAATATGGAACCGATTTATTTGATATATAAGTCTAGCGAATCAACTCATTTATAATCCAAACACATTGGGGTTTTACAAAAAATTCTTGTTGTGTCACAAATTACGAGGCCTACCAACAACTACTCTAACTAGGATCAAAATATATTTACTTCATGTGAGAGGGATTTATTTAAAATATTAAATAAACTTAGTTTGAAGAAAAGAAAAGAAATTGAGATATATATGATCATGATAAATAAATAAATAGAAAATTAGGATTTAACCTAGTTTCGTAAATGAGTTTTTACTCAAACCTAACTCGTTTGAGAAATTAGGAAATAACTCGTTCTTTTGTTTTTGACCCACATGTAATATATATGTATATATATATTCTATTTTTACCATAATAAACCATAAATTAGACAAATCTATCATTCCTAATGATTTTTGTTAATTACATATATTAGTTAATGTGATAATGCTGTTTATTTTAGATATTTGAATTATATTGATACATAACTTTTGAGCTTATATTATTACTCCCTTTCAATCACCCAACCATTACGCCAAAAACCCAAGAAGAATGAAAGAGATAGAAAGTAGACTTCCAAGAATTCTAAAATTGAAACCAATTTATTTAATAAACGCGTCTAGGGAATCAACTCACTTGTAATCCACATACATTGGGTTTTACAAAAAATTCTTGTTGCTTAACAAATTACAAGGCCTACCAACGACTACTCTAACTAGGATCAAAATATATTTACTTCATGTGAGATGGATTTATTTAAAATATTAAATAAACTTAGTTTGAAGAAAAGAAAAGAAATTGAGATATATATGATCATGATAAATAAATAAATAAATAAAAGGGGAAAAACCCTAGAGCCGATTTCTTCATTTTGTTGTAATAGAGAGGAGGAGAAGAAGGAGGAGGAAGAAGAGGAGAATTAGGTCAAAACAAAGAAAAATGTTACCAGTGAAACCTGTGAACAACCGGTCATTTGGTAGTTACAAGTTCCCTCTAATTCTTCTTCCCCTATCTACTTCTTGAAGAATAACAACAATGGAAGTAAGTAATTCACTTATTCTATTTCTATTTCTTTGTATTCCTACAGGGTTTTGGGGTTAATTAATGGGAGTAGTTATTTTTATGGTATTTTGTTCAGTTGATTTGTTATTCTTTTTTATTTTCGTACTGTTTTTGTTTATGATGTACATTGATGAATAATGTATGCTAAGTATCATTATCGTTGTTCTTTGTGAAGCAATTACTGTTTATTTTTTGTTGATCTAACTGATGTGTTATTTCTTACCCTTTTTCTTAATCTTTATACTCATTTGGGATTCTTTGTCTTTGATTTTGCTATTGAAGAATTGGGTTAACAAAGAGTTATAAATTTGTTTCTGTATCTACTTTCCCATATAGTTAGGGTTTTATTTACCTTTCTTTTTTTCTTTTTAATTTAGGGTTCTTGATTGGTTTTATGAAACGAGTGTTTATCAATGGAGTTCATATTTTAGGCCTTATATATTTGACTAGAAAAGAAATAATGAAATGAGATCTGGTTTTGTTGGTTGCTGATTTCACTTTGGTTGATTTGGAAATCGTTGTTATGTAATTTACCCTTATGAATAAGATATAGTATTTTTGGAAAGGATACATGTTTAAACGTTTTGTACTAGTTATTATCTTAATTTTTGGATTCAAGAAATAATGTTGAAGACTCTTCCATCCTACATCAGTCTGATATTATGTAGAACTTCTAAATTCCTTCTAGGTAAATTTTTCTGTTTAGACCATCTTTCATTTGTTTTTGTGGATTCTTTTTCTCCATTCATTTCACACTTATTAGTTTTCATATTTATTAGTCTGATTAGATTTTGGAACCATGGCTTGGTCCTAAGCAATGGCCCTCTTTCATTTGAACGAAATTAATGGCTTTCCCTTCTATAAAAGCCCATGAAAACGAAATGGATTTTTCATATTTATTTACCTTTTTCTTGATTTAGGGTTCTTGATTGCTTTTTCATATTTATAAAAACCCACGTTGATGAAATGGCTTTCCCTTCCTATTTTTCAACGTTTTCATTTCCCAGCTGCAAACTGTATACTTTATAGAACGACTAAACTTATTAAGCTACCTATTAGGTCCATCCTTATCCTTAATGAAGTTCAAGAATGGATAAAGTTCATTGTGTTTTTTTCTTTTCTTTTTCCATTCTTTCAAATGTGTTTTGATTTGGCAGCATCCTTCACTTGTACTCAGAGATGACAATGATATGCCAGAGGTACTACTACTAGTAATTGTTTTTTAGTTATTTGTTTATAAATCTCTCTGGCTTTTCGTTTGTTGTAATCATAATGGCTGGTGCAAGTCACATTATCTGAACACTCGGACCATGGCTGATGTGTTCAAAAGAAAGGAAGTTAATAATAAGGATTTGTTGATTCTTGCAGGAGCAAGAGCAAGAAGTACGAAGAACACTATCTGAGGAAGGAAAAAGCTGTCATAATTGACTACTCCTAGTTTGGGCAACATCAGGAGGAGGATTGCGTGGGACCCTAGAAGTCAATTGATGATATTGCCACTGATAAATTGATACAGTCTAAGGAAGATGACTATTGCTAAGCTGAAGTTAACGACCTCAAAAACAAAGCACTTGACCTCATATTCGAAGGCAGTAATGCCAAATCCATCTTACCGTGACATCTTTTTTAAATCAATTTGCATTTCACCAACCATTATAGTTACAACAAACAAAACCCAGATAAATCTATAAATAAATAACTAAAAACATGAGGAAGGTTATAGTAAGGATACATTAATTCTTGCAGGAGCAAGAAGCACCGAAGTCTGGCAACTCGAAAAATAAAGAAGTCCCGGAAAAAATCAATGAATTTGAATCTGAAAATGCACAAGAATGATATATGAGGAAGGGAAACGCTGTCATAATTGACTCTCTGGAATCCCATAAGGCAATTGATGAAATTTCCAAACGGCAATAAATTTGAATCTGAAAGTGCACAAAAATGATATCTGAGGAAGGAAAATGCTGTCATAATTGACTATTTGCGACCCTAGAAGTCAATTGATGAAATTACCGCTGATCAATTGAAGCATTCTGAGGAAATTGATAGTCTCCCAGCTGAAGTCAGCGACCTCAAACACCAAACCCTTGACCTCAGATCCAAAAACAATAATGCCATATCTCTGTCACCAATACGCCATGAGGTGACATTTTTTAATTCAATTTTTGTTTCAGCAGCCATTATAATTACCAAAGCAAAACCCAGATATATCTGTAAATAAATAATTGAAAACATTTGGGGAAACTAATAATAAGAATACATTGATTCTTGCAGGAGCAAGAAGCACCAAAGTCTGGCAACTCAGAAAATAAAGAATTCCCTAAAAGCAGCAATGAATCTGAAGTTAATTGATTGGGAGCCCTTGAAGTTAATTGATGAATTTGCTGCTGATCAATTGATGCAGTTTGACAGAGTTGACCATCTCCCGCGACCTTAAACCCCAAGCCATTGACCTCAGATCCGAAAACAGTAATTTTAATACCAAGTCACCAATACGGCCTGAGATGACATTTTTTTTCAAATCCCAGAACAGACACAACATTTTTTCCTTTCAAAAACAGCCAAACCGAACCAAACTTGAGCTGTAATGAAGTTCAAAAAACATTGTATGCTTATTTTGTTTTTGTTCTGCTTATATAGGTGCTTATAATTCTCTTATAGCCGCAGGAGCACGCACCAATGGCCAAACCAAACCAAACTTGAGCTGTAATGAAGTTCACAAAACATTGTATGCTTATTTTGTTTTTGTTCTGCTTATAATTCTCTTATAGCAGCATGAACACGCATCAACGTATGCCAATTTGGAAATAAAAGATGTATTATCACAATATCACAAAAGGATAAATCCAAATACGAAGCCGCTCCAGGTTGTCCAGGGCCAGAGGCATTACTGGGCTTAGAACTTATAGGCTTGTAGCTGAGCAATTACACATTGGTGTGGGCCCTGAAGCACTGAGTCCATATCAAGGGGAACAGAAGGTCCTGCAGAATTTGTTGACTTTAAATCCCTCGTTGCTGCCCTCAGATAGATCCCTTATAAATTTAAGTTTTTGAGTTCCGAGGTTCATGACCTGATATACTTGGTTAGTGATCTCAGACAGAAAGATGTGGAAAATGAGGTTTTGAGGCTGGAATGTGGTTGCTATAGATCCCGAGGCTTGATCCAAAGTTCCCGAGGAGCTGTAAGTCATGTCTTAGTTTTGAACTATTAGTTTTACACTTAATCACCATTCATCCATCTTACCTAACCAAGAAGATGCGAAAATTGTTTGCCATCTTACTATTTATTTACACCAGTTGCTTCACCTTCAACTATAGCAAGCTTGCTTTTCTATAGTTCGTCAATATTATGATGCACACACTTCAAAATATGATACTTTTTATGTATACGTTTCCCTCGAAAATGCTTACAGTTCTACATAGCCTATTTTTATTTGTTTTTTATTGCACTAAAGAATCGTTTTATGTATACATTTGCCATGGAAATGTGTTTATATAGTGTCTCTTTATTCTTATTCTTCCAGGAGCAACAAGAGCAAGAGCAAGAAGTACCAAAATCTGGCAACTAAGAAAATAAAGAAGTCCCAGAAAGCAGCAATAAATCTGAATCTTGAAAGTGCACAGGAACGCTATCCGAGGATGGGAAAAGCTATCGTAATTGACTCCTCCTAGTCTGAGCAACATCAAGAGGATGATTGTGTGCTAGACATGCTACTGCTACTTGTACTTATGTAATTTATTTATATATCTGGGTTTTGTTTGTTGTATGTCAAGGTTGGTGAGAGTGGGATTTGTATAGCAAGCTTGCCTTCCTATAGTTTCATCAATAAAATGGCTTTTATACTCCAAAATGTGATACTTTTCGTATACTATTCCCTTGGAAATGCCCACAATTCCACATAGGCTATTTTTATTTGTTTTTTATTACTTTGAAGAATTGTTTTATGTATACTTTTTCCATGAAAATGCTTTTATATAGGAGCTCCTTATTATTATTCTTGTAGGAGCAACAGGAGCAGGAGCAAGAAGCACAAAAGTTTGGCAACTCGGAAAGTAAAGAAGTCCCATAAAGTAACAATAAATCTAAAGATGAAAGTGCACCGAAACGCTATCTGAGGAAGGGAAAAGTTGTCATAATTGACTCCTCGTTTGAGCAACGTCAGGAGGATTCAATTACGATAGCTTTTCCCTCTCTTTAATGGGAAACTTATTCTTTGTACTTGAGAGTATGATGATGTTGCTTTTGGTACTACTTCATATATACATTTCATGTTTTTCCCCTTTAGAATGAGAAATAAACTGCTGGTTTCATCTTTTGTTGTGTGTAGGACATGCAAGAATTGCTTTACGCGTCTTTTACGATATATAGCTATTTCTTTCTTTATGTTCAACTTTCCTTTTCTTTATTTTCTCCTGAAAATGCAGATATTGTAGTTTTATTGATCTTCAACTCAAAAAATTCTCACTCCATTTTAAAATGATAAGTTTTAGTTTGGTTTTAGCACTTTCAATTGACATTTTAAGGTTGTTGACTCTATTATGCCAATGAGTTGTTATTGTACAGCTACAAACTTAACAAAACCATTCTTTATTTCTTTATAAACATCACATTCCTCGATTTTTATTTCAAGAAATTATTTTCATGCAACAATTTATTTCTTTCCATGGAATTCATAGGAGGAATTCGTTCAACTCCTTGAAACTTATGAATTAGAAGATGAAGTTGACCATTTGCTATCCCATCACCTTGACCTTAGGTCCCATCGGTTAACGGTTTGATGATAGCTTCTCTTGATCTTAATCAAGCCTTTGAAGTCGCTTTCAAGAGCACATAAGCTTTATTTCTTTTTCTGTGTTTGAAATGGCCTTCAAAGCTACATTTAAATTAAATAGGCCAAAACAGCAAACCGGTGGAGTGATCTTGGCCATCAGTGGACTTATCCTACCATTAGTCGACGGCATCCCCAGTACTTCGTTCAGATTTTAATGAATTTGCATGCTGCTGCAACTGCATCCATCTGTAAGTTTGACCTAGTAAAGGATAATTTTTAGCCTCTAATGTATGAAATCCTGTGTGCAATGGAAATTTTTACTAATTTATAATTGCATTAGAGATGCTAGAACAATTGGAATCATGGGCTTTTAGTAAGAAAGGTCAATGAAAGAGTCCTTAATAACTATGGAAACCCCATAACCCCTATTTTTCAACAACAAAGGGACACCTAAAGAACTAATACTGAAAAAACATTAAAGAAAAGGGTGAAATAACCAACGTAAATTACTTCCAGTTACCCAAATATTCAAACCCCTAAAACTTTCAAAAGCATAACATTATATATTGTCATGATATAAAAGATTAATCCCATCAAAGAGTTTGTTTGAGAAATATTTTCTCACCAAAGAATAAATTTCGACATCGAAACTTGTTTTTCTACCTTTTTATATATAGTACTTGTAAGTGTTTAGTAGTACAACCAGAGTCGGTCTTGACTATTTTGAGACTTTGGGCGAAATTTTAAAATATGTCATTTTATAAATAAATATATTAATTTTTTATATTAAAAAATAAATTAATTTTGTTTCAATGATAAGAGTTCACATGCCACCAAAAATATATTACACTTGCAAAGAACCTTACAAAAACACTACTATTAAATATTTAATTCTCTCTTATTGTTTTGAAATCAATATAGGTGAAAGAAAAAAATATTGGTGCCCGCCTAATTATCACTTATAGCATGAGAAGGATTGAGATTAGATTTGGGAAGAAAGAATCATAAAAGAGATGAAGAGGCCGTTTCCCTAAACGCTGTTAGAGTTTTGGAAACTTGAGTTATTTTCTTGGAAATTTGCATTATAATTTTTTTTCTCTTTTTTATATATATATATATATATAATGTTGGTGCCTCACTTAATTTTTGGGTCTTGGGTGGTCGCCCCGCCCCAGGGCCAGCTCTCAGTACAACATATGCTCTTGTTGTTTCATGGGAAAATATTTTCCCATCAAAGAATATAAGTATATAGAAAATTATATTATAAGTAAAAGGCTATATGCATAAAATCCTAAAGTTCAATGGGAAGACAAAAGAAGATATTTGTGAGTGTCACAAATCCAAAAAGACCAGCCAGATTTGGGTCACACTCAGAATGTCTCTCTTCGTTTTCGCTATATCACTTTATAAAGTGCGATTACTAATGGTTGATTGCGGATTTAAATCTTCTTTTATTGTAAAAGTGAATTTGCAACTAATTATTTCTCAAATTTTGAAGACTATTTTTCTGCAAAAGTAAATTTGCACATAGTTCCTTCTCAAAAATGGACTATATTTTACCACAAAAGTGAATTTGCACCTAGTTATTTCTTAAATTTGGAACTTATTTTACAGCAAAAACATATTTTCAGTACCTGCCTTGGAGCTCTTGTGAGGTCTTGACATTTCGATAATGGTCATTAGATCTCCGTCAATAGGGGGATGGTGGTGGTGGTGGTGGCCGTTGGTGATTAAAAAAAATAAAAATGGAGGAAGGATATTTTAAGTAAAAAAAAAAGGAGTGCCTTATTTTGGAATGAAAATATAAATTAGGGCTTTTTTTTAAAGGACAAATGCCACACTCTCTTTCTATTAAAGGACATTCATTTGAATTAATTAGTTTAGAGGACAATTTTTTAATTAAGGATAAAATATTAATAATTATATTATTTCAATCAATTAAGTTGAATTCCAATATTACCCTTCTTAAAGATAAATACAACAAAATAAATATACAATTAAATTTGAAATTAAATCAATGAAAATAAATTCAAATCTTTTCAAATAAATATCACAAGAAATTCAAACAAAAAGATAAATACAAGATTTTTTTTTACAAAGTCAAATGACGTAAATATCTCAAACTAATCGGACATAATATCATATTGAAGTTGTAAATATGTCTAAAGACTACAATTCTCCCATAATAGCAAGCAGACATATTAAGTTATGTTATTCTAATTAATTTTATGGCAAACATAATGAGTTATGCTTTTTTATCTAATTTTCAAGCAGCCATATTAAGCTGCATCTTTTCAAATTTCTAACCGACATATTAAATTACATCTTTTCAATTTTCTGCCAGACATATTAAGTTGTATTTTTTTTGAATTTTCAAATAGACATATTGAGTTACATTTTTTTAAATTTTTTAGCAGACATAATATAAAATTGGGATGAGCATTGCACCTTATATATAAAATGTCTTGAAACAAACTCATTCTCTTGATAGATCTTGTGCAAGCCACCTCATAGACATGTATTCTCCTTAAGTATGATTCTAATTTCCTAATTATAAAGACATTTAAATATTTGCTAAGGTAAGAAACGAAGACATTTAAAAATGGTATAAATATAAAACAAATTAATTAGAATGATAATAAAAAAATTAGTGATAAAAAGAGAAAGAAAAATATATGGGGCATGTATAAAACAATGATATATGGGACATGTACGAAAATATCGCCACTATGTTTAAATTTCGAAACTAGCTATATATATATTCATTCGGAGTTTTGAATAGTAGTGCTAGTTTAGACAAATTAAGCAAGAATGCAACTCAATTGAAAATCTCATTTGCCGGTTATTATCTTAAATAATTTGGACAAATAAGACTAGTATTGCCCAAGCACAACATCTAGAAAGGCTAGAGGAAGGAGAATGGAAATTAAAGTGGATGGACATAATAATGTATACCATATGTCTTTAGTTTAGTAGTATTTGCCTTCATAAACAAATCAGATCCAACCAACATGATTCAAATTGCCATTCCCAAATAAGTAGGAGAAGGCATCTTTCTAAGGTAGTTGAATTGAGAAAACATATATCAAAAGTAAAAAAAATAAACCTGCTATTATTGTATTTTCTGTCATTGCAAGAAGTTAATTGCTGATGGCAGCATCAATTGCAACTATCATAGCTCCCCTTATCCTTAACTTATTACAATGCGCTTTTTGCCACTAATTGGACCGTCAAATTTTTGGAATACCGTCTCTACATCGTTCATCTTCAATGGCATTGAATCTTTAGTTTTGCTATTGTAGAGAGAGTTTCTATAGAGTGAAAGTTTGAAGTACGATTTATATATGTACCCAGAGATCTACACAAGGATTTATATTGATTTCACCCAATTTTAATTCTAGTTCTTAAAAAAATTAAAAATAATATATACAATTTGAATTCAAATTAATTACAAAGATTTTAACCTCAAACAACGTGTAAAGGAGAAAAACTGTAGAGGGATAAAATTGTAAAATGACCCATAAAATAAAAGTAAAAAAATAATTAATCAAAAAAAAAAAAAATTCATGTCCTTGATCAAAAAGTTGTTCTTTAAACTAATGGCTAGAAACTATTGCTCTTTATTATAAATTATTATTCCATTAAATATAATTACAGAGGAGGTTCTTTAACCACATTCACTCTTTATTTTATTTTTAAAGAAAGAGATTTAAAGGCAAATCTTATTTGACAATTATGAATTTTCTTTTGAAAAACATAAATATGAGCTACAAACAAAAAGAGGAAGAGGTCAAGCTAAAAGGTCTAAATATTTATATAGTTAAAATACTATTTTCTGGTTTCAAAAATTATTAATTTCCATTGGAATTAATACGTTTTTGTTTTATATTTATTTCATAACAATATCATACATATCTATATCAATATGTATCTCTATCTATACTATATATAAAAGTACGAATAACCTTAAGTGTTTTTCTCTTTTGTTTGTATGGACAAATATACCCTTTTATTCTAAAATTAAAATCTCTCCTACTCAAAATGAAAATCACGTTGTACTAAAAATAAAATTATGTATTTTTTGTCTTTTACTCAAAATGAAATTTACAATAGTATCAAATTACTCTAATAATAAAAAAAATTATGTATTTATGTCTTCTACTCAAAATGAAATTCACAATGGTATCAAATTATTCTACTAATGAAAATCATTAAAAAATCAAATTATTCTAGTAATGAAAATCATGTTGTACTACTCAAAATAAAATTATGTATTTTATGTTTTCTACTCAAAATAAAATTATGTATTTTATATCTTTTACTCAAAATGAAATTCACACAAATTACTCTACTAATGAAAAAAATTATGTATTTTATGTTTTCTACTCAAAATGAAATTCACAATAGTATCGAATTACTCTATTAATGAAAATCACTTTGTTCTACTCAATATAAAATTAAAACAAAATAATGTCTTTTACTAGTTTTATTCTACTCAAAGAAGAATTAAAATCTTTTACTCAAAATCAAATTCATGATGATATCATATTAATTTGGTTTAAACCCTACTTATTTTAGTTTCTCCACTCTTCCAATAATATTACATCTCTTACAATACATCTTAATTTATTTCAACAACAATTTCAATTCACAAACTTATATATACGCACATAAAGCCATATCAAAAAAACACAAGACATATTACCAGTTTCTCGAAATATACACGATTCGTTCTCTCTCTTCGAACATATTTGTTGACCTAAGGTCTTAATATTATTTTGATAATAACAATAAATTAATCATGTGTAATTTAACATGTTTCTTGATATAAGTATACAGTTCATTTACTTGAAAAATTCAAGAAAAACATGATAAGGATCAATCTTTCACTATTCGATTATTGGACAAGACAAGGAAGATCAAATCTCTCAATACAAATCATGAAGTACAAATGATCAAAAGAATATATGAAAAGCTTCAAGGAAAAAGCTTCAAATGAAGATCAATCCGAAGAAACAAATCAAAGTATTCGAAGACTCGTTAATTCAGTAATTGAGTGAGTGCTTAAGATTTATGTAAAGTTATTTATTGATCAAATCCCTATAACTCAAATATATTCATACATATTTTAAAGACTGATTCAAACAAGCTTGAAATTGAATTTATTTGAAAAACATCATTTTACAAAGACCGAGTTTCAAAATAAATTCATATTAATTTTAAATGATCATATTTTAAGCTCTAATAAAAATAGGTATCTTAGAAACATATATTTGAGGTTCACAAATCATTAGAATTATATTTGGAACTAAATTGTTAAATTGCAAAAATATTTTTATTTTACATTTAAAATTCGCTCAATTTTTTCCCAGTTTTGATCTAACGGTAATATGGAGGCCTTCCCGAACTCCGATCATTTTGAAAATTTTACAGTAGTTAAACAACATCTCTGAGCACGTTTGACTAAAATTTGAGTATGATCCAACGGTCTAATTGGGAGAAATTAACAAAACAAATTTGAATTTTTTTGTCAAAAATAGCTGTTGGAAAGTTTGAAAATGTATACCTTGAAGCCAAAACCTTTCTTAATCATCCCCAACGGCCATATGGTTTTTCAAGTTATAAATATGAAGTCTTAGACATGTTTTAACACACTTGAATCATTCTACAAACTTATTTTACATATATACAAAGTTATTCAAGTATTCAATTCATTTTATTGATCATATTCTTCATTTTTGAGCTATATATTTTTGATCAATCTTGATAACTCTAGTGTGAGCTTCATTTGTAATCTTCAAATACACTTGAGAGTTATTGTATTGGTGTATATCACCATAAACAATTTATTCTTCATTTCAAAAGAGAGTTTGTCTCTTTGTAAAGCAAGAGAGCATATATTGTGAGAAGTGTAGTGTGTATAGCTACATTGTGAGTATTGTGTACATAACGACATTTGTATTGAGGTTTGATATTCACCCGAAGAAGATTGAATAGTAAAAATTCTCGGGGAACTAACCGAGCGCGGACGTATGGTTGAAGAGACCGAATCGTGATGACAAAAAGTTTCGAGCTTCAAATTGGTTCAATCTTTCTAAACTCAAGCTCTCTTTTTATTGCTATATTATTGCTTGCATTTTGAGATTGTTTATTTGCTTCTCTTGAGATTGATTACTTGAAATTTATTATTTTCTTGATATTGTTGCTTAGCTAAGTTGCATTGCTTAAATATTTTAAAAACATTTTAATTACACATTAAGTTTTTAAAAACCCTATTCACCCCCCCTCTAGGGTTGTTTTCCGACCAACAATATTATTGTTACTATTATTATTATTATTATTATTATTATTATTATTATTATTATTAGTAGTAGTAGTAGTAGTAGTAGTATAAATGAATCCTATTTCATGAAACAATAGTTCAACAGAATGATGGATATTGGTTAGTGTTTATATAATTTTTTTATGGTTGACAATAGTTCTCTCTTTGCGTAAATGATTTTTTTTATACTTTATTGGTTAGTGTTTTCTTTATTGATTAATAGTCGACAATAATGTTTTTATTGGTTAATGTTTTTTATTATTATTGGTTGCGTAAACTTTAAATTTAATTAATTTCCTTATCTATTGGTTAAATCAAAAATACAATTAATTAAACTAATAATAAACGTACTAGTTATATATTATACTTCAACACAGGTTCATGCTTGGCCACCCGTAAAAATTTGCTGCAACAATTTTAGTATGCTTAATTGATTATACCATTTTCTTACAATTTTAAATTACCTTATATACTTGATATTATTGTTTTTGCTTTATTTGTTAAATATTTATCAAGCTTTTGCTTTGGATAGAATTTCTCTTATGTTTTTTTACCAATTCTTTTTATATTTATTACTAAGATTCTAAGAGCATCTCCAATGGCATAAGAAAATTTGAATAATCAAAATGGGTTTTAGTTATTCATTTAGTAAATTGTTAAAGTTAACAATGTAGAGCACTCCAATAGTTATTTTTTCTCAATAATCAAATTTGTGGGGCCTATTATATTGGTTGACTACAAATTAATTAATTTAAAATTTTGATCAAAAAAAAGGAGGGAAATTGATTATAATTGTTATTTTATTTAGATCATTAGAGATGCTCCAAGACTAAAAACTCTATTAAACACTAAAGCCACGTGCAACGCACGTGCACAAGAGTTAGTTAAAATAAAATTCAAAAGGGTGACTTACAAAATAATTTATGTCAACAATTATTATTATTATACCACTTTAATGAAATAAAACATAATTAAATATTGTAATAGCACCAATTATTAAATATAAAATTCTATTATTAAAATTCTGAAGTTATGGGAATTCATATTTATTGTAACGTGATACTCAAACTCAAATCCAAACAAACGCGAGAATGAATTAGATAAGGACTCAAAATAAACAACTGTGAGAATGAATTAGATTAGGAATCGAAATACCCATTCTTATTCTTGATTGCGTTATTGCTCCTTGTTTGTATGGGTGCTTTCTCGCGTTACCACATTCGTGCATCTGTTCGTCAAGCTCAAAGTTGGAATAATAAATAAATAACACTAATTAATGGAAGTAAGTCCTATTGTCTTATTAATTATTCTGTTTCTACCTCTTAATTTCAAAACTACTCTGATCTAGCTAACATGACTTGGTTTGATTTTCTTTTGAAAATATGATGACTTGGGAATGTGGGTTTTGAATTTGGGATATGTTGGTTTGAATTTGTGGGTGTGAACTGTGAAGTAAATTTATATTTCCTTAATTAATTCAGGGAGCATTCACATGCGGAGTTTAAATTACTAGGCCCATTGGGAAGAATATCTTTTGATATTCTGGGGAGGGATTAGTTGAGATGCGTCTAACTGTCCCGAACAACTCCAGCTTTGGTATTGGGTTTCAAACACTCCCCCAATGTTTTAGTTTTGGACCTATTGTGAATTGCCCAGATGGTTCTTATTTACTGTTTCTAAAAAAAAAATTCTCATTTAATTAGGGTTCATTCTTGATTGGGTCTACAATATTATAAGTGTTTATGAAGGGATTTTGAAAGTTTACTTGGTGAAGGTTTCACTTCAGACTATATATATATATGTGAAACAAAAATCACTGATGCCATCTCTTGGTAAATTTGATCCAATTGGCAATGGCACGGATAGGAATTAAGAATTGTCAATAAAGTTAACGAGACCAATTATTATTGAATTGATATATAGCGGAGTATACTTATTATTATTGGCAATGGCAGTGTGTTTCTAGCTTTGATGTTTGATTAATGGGTTACTAGCTTGTTTACCCTTTTCTTAATGTTAGTTTGTTTATTGCTTTGAAACTAGCTTTGATGTTTGATTAATGGGTTACCCTTTTTTTCCGTGGAAACATTTTCTAAATTACCCATTGCCCCAAAAATTGGATTCCACGGAAAAATATAAGAGTAATAGAGGCAAAGAACATCTTTTTCCAACTTTTATAATCAATAGTAGTTTTTTCAATTAATTTCCTGTGGTTATTCATTATTGTCAAATGTACCCTCCTATATACTACAAAAAAAAATTATTTATTTGGGACGGCCTTACACCATGCCTAAAAGTTTGTTAGCCCTCTCTAAAAGTTCTTTGGGACGGCCTTAGGGACGGCAATCGAGGGTCTTAATTGGTGGGCGTCCCAAACTGATGAATGTGTACTTTTTTTTCCTATGTATTTTTGTGCTTTTTATCGACTTGGCTCCTTGTTCTTCCAGTTGCTGGATCAACCACCAACAATTGGGAGCATAGGCCCCATCAAAAGCTCGCAACAATCCAAACTTGCTTTTCTCGAGTCCCAACTTGTCGTTTTCAAATCCCAACTTGTCATTCTTAAATCTCAACTTGCCATTCTCAAATCCGGCCAAACTGTAATTCCTCTCACTTTCTCTCTCAATTATCTTTGTTGAGAATTTTCTGCAATATATCCCATTAACGAAAAGAGACATGCCAACACTATGGCTTATCCATGCTTATTGAGATTGCTAAACTTCAAAGTAACTAATTACTACATATGTGTATATATATATATATATATATTTCAATGGTTTGATTGGTTGCTGAGAAATTGTAGGAAAAGAGGTGAACTTATCACTAAGTTTATAGTCCTTATGAGGTCGAGTTCTAAGAGTATTCTATTAAAACAAATTCCCCACAATTTATCACTATCCCTCATTGTGTTTGATTACGATAAATTTCCTTGAAATCATTTTTGGTGATTTCTATCCATTAAATACATCCATGGGATTAGATTTTTTATCATGTTAATCAATCAATTTCACGTCAATTTCCCCATTTTTCACATTAATTCCTATAAGGTGTGCCTGGTTTTGGTTTTTTTAACATAATAAACAAAAACATGGGAGAAAGATGGTTTTTTGATTTCATTGAAAAGAGAAAGAAGTGCTTTGAAACAAGTTGTACCATGGAAAATTTATGTAATCAAAGAGCACAAATGGCGAAAAATATATAGATTTGTGTGCATCTTATGAGGAAATTAAGTGTAATATATCCACCCTAGTTTATTGTGCAAAATAATGATCTCATGATGTAAAATGCGTTCGGAGTTGCATAGTATGAAACAAAACACAAATGATCACTTGTCAAAGCATCCGCAATGCGAAACTAGTGGTATCATAAGTACTTAAGTAGGTACATTTATTCTACTTAATTACTTGGGTGTGAAAATAGTAGTATGGGAGTGGTATGGTAAAAAGATGGAGATAAAACAAATATTATGTGGAATTTTAAAAGAAAGAGAAATAGAGTAAAAGTAGGAGAGAGACACTCCAAAAGCCACATAGTGTTCAAAGTCCAGAAGCCACATAGTATGGTGTCTCACCTAAACGCCACACAGTGTGGCATATGGTAACGAACTTAGCTAAACTCAACTTTACATGCCCTCGTAGGGCAAATTTGCCTACTTACCCAACACTACCTTATCATTGTGGATGCTCTAAACTTTTTTGTTAACAAAAATGGAAATTGACGAGAAATGGGTAGGGCAACCAAGAAATTAAGTTATTTGTTATTTCTTTTGCATAAAAGAGAAAAGGAAAAGGAATAACTATTTGTATGGTTAATTTTCTGTACTTTTATATGCTTGGCTCATCTCATTACATATTATTCTTACAGCAACAGCTAGAGGAGCAACCATCAAAGTTCAGAAACTCAAAAGGTGAAAAAGATATCTGCATACGCAGTAATTCCAAATCCATGATAGCTAATCATACTCTCCATAAAAGAAATAAACCCGAAGCTTGTGATCTCAAAGCTAAAATACGTGACATCCAAGCCCAAGTGCGTGATCTCAAAGCCAAACTCAATGAACGTGAAGCTAACCTCGAAGCCCAAGTCCATGACCTCGAAGCTGACATTGAAGCCCAAGTCCATGACCTCAAATCAAATGTCCTTGACCTCAAACCCAGACTGCGTTACCTCAAAGCCAAAGTTCATAACCTCGCAAACATTAAAGCCCGAGTCCTTAATCTTGGAACCCAAAACCCCAACCTCAAAACTGGCCTCACAATTGAAGTCCCTGACGTCAGATCCCATGTCCCTAACCTCGAACCTGACCTCAGATCACTTCGGTACAACAATATAAGGTGTTGTTTCTTGTGAAGTTCCTCATTTTGCAATAATGATGCTCAATACAAGTGATCATTTATGTTTTTACCATTTTATATTTAATGTTGATACCAACAATATAATACAACATGCCTTCAAAAGTATTGCATGGTTGCACTCATGGCTCCACATTCGTAATTGGGTGCATGAAGATACACAGTGAGTGAGGTATGCTATAAGAAGATCGAGATAAGATTGGATCAAGCTAATAAATTTGTTCGTGGATAATTTAAGTTAGATGATTATTCTTGATTGATTATTTATGAATTTTATTTAGCATTAATATAAGGTTTTTGGAAAGCTATAAATGTAATTTAGAAAGTTAGGATTAGCATTCTCTGTCATGACAATTTACATTGGTTTAATTTAATACGGTATTTCTTACCCTTTTCTTTATTGTTTATTTTCAGTATGGATTCTTTGGGTGTTTTTTGTAGTTGAAAAATGAGGGTTGTGGGATTGCTACATCTATTAGGGACTGTTTCATTGACCTTTCTTATTGAAACCCATGAATACGATTGTCGCAGCATCTACAATGCAATTATAAATTAGTAAAAACTGCATGCCATGCCATGCAGGATTTCATAGATTATGGGCTAAAAATCCTCCTTTACCTGGTCAAATTTACATGAGGATTCGGTTGCAGCAGCATGTAAATTCATGAAAATTTGAATGAAGTACTAGCCACAATTAGATCCAAGGTAACCATATGGACATGCTCAAAGGATATTCAAAGTGCTATAGAATTTATTTAAAGTGATGCAACAAACCATTTACAAGAAAAGCTTGAAAAGATTCCAAACTCAATTCAGGAGCTTCAGCCATGTTAATTCAAGTGAAGAAAATAGGAATATTTTGTTAGGTTTTAAATATTTGATCATTATAAATTTAATCAAAGTTAAAAGGTTTTTACAAATTATTCTAATCAAAAGAAACCATATATACTTGAATCTTGGCACAAAGTAATTTTATACATACAAATGTATATATGGGAACATTTTGGGTAATGACCAATCCGTATGGATCGGTCCCTTTTACGACGCTTTTGCGTCATAAAAAACACCCCCAAAATGTTTTTATGACACAAAAGTATCGTAAAAGGGACCAATCCGTACGGACTAGTCCTTACCAAAAATGCTCCATGTATATATATATATTTGTTTGTAGTTATGTAAGATTTCACAAGAAAATAACAAAACGTTGTATTGTTGACATTAGGTACGAGATCTGAGGTTGTAGACTAATTGGGATTTGAGGTCAATGACTCCGGCTTTGTGATATGTGACTTGGGATGTAAGGTCCGGTGGGATTTAGGATTTGAGGCAAGCGACTTGGGATCAGAGGCCAAGAACATCGATTTTGTCAAGGATTTTTAATATGAGGTCATGGACTTTGGGTATGAGATCAAGGTAAATTTGTTCAAGCGCAACCTTAGATTTAGATTTATTTGTTTTGAGATCTTTTTCAAGATTTGAGATATGAAGCTCTAGTTCTTGCACCTCCGCCAGTTGTTGCAACAAAAAAGGGAATCAAAGTGAAAATTTCAATTAGTACGTTTATGATTTTCCTAGTTTTCCCCTTTCATGCAAAAGAATTAACAAATAACTTTCTTGGTTTTAATGTGCACTAGCTACTACCCATTTGTAAATCATCAAATTATCACTTGTGTTTTGTTTCTTATTGTGCAATTCCTAGTGCAAAATTAGTACCGCAAAGAATAATTTCATTAGCACAAAATAATAGCTCAAACAACATATATAATAGAAATACAAAAACTAAATCATTAAATTTTAGGGTCTCATCATCTTCATATGGTTATTCTTCCAAAAATTTATAATTATTTCATTAATTGTCAAAATTTTAGTAACGTAAATTGAGTTTGATAAAAAAAATTAATTCATCAATGTGTTTAATTATGAGAAAGTAGTCATATACTAAATTAACTTCTAATGGAGAATGTTAAAGTGTGCCGTTGGAGCACATGATGCATGATGATATTCAACTTTTTCTACAAAAAAGAAGCCGATGATCACTTGTGTTTTGTTTCTTATTGTGAAGATATTCAACTTTTTATACGAAAAAGAAGCCGATGTAAACAATAAGTCTTGAATCCACCCACAATCCAAAATGACAAAAGTGACAATAAATCCTATCTATTTTTACTAGATTTGATTGATTTCTTAATAGAATTGGATCTCTCTTTTTTTAACAAAAAATTATTTGATCTATTTCGGTTTTAGAAACTTTGAAACCGGTTTAAAACCGATCCAATCCAATTGTCTGACGCTAACTATGCATGTACTTTATATCTTTTAGAAATATTAATTCATAATATTCCATACATTTTAGATACAGAATTGGAATGGACTATTAGGTTGAAATAGATGCCGGACCAAGATAAATAAATAAATAACAGAGTACAAATTATATGGAAACAGATTAAACCTAAATTCATTTGGATTTGACTGTAAGTGCCTAAAAGTGGATTGGATTCAAATTCTTAAAAAGATGATTTTGTTTCTATCCACCATATTTTACAGTTAATCCGTGTTATTAAGTTAATCCCCACTTCCTATTAAGTTAATCCGCAAACGTGGATAAACTGATAAAAAATATTATTAATTTAGTTTTATAAATATTATTTTGTATAATATTTTAATACTAAAATATCTACTAAATTAATAAGTACAACTATTAGCCACTTTCATAATTGCATAACCCAACTTCGTCATGCATCCAACTGGCGTATGAAAGAAAAAATTAGAGAGAGAAAAACGCATGTGTATGAAATCTCCACTTCCTTAAAGCAAAATCGAAAGGAAGAATTATTGGTTTTGGGGCGGGGGGTGGTTTGAATCCACCACACCAAACAGAGGTTCTCTCTAGAAGAATAATCTTTTTTGTGCCCTCTATTTAATTTCCCATAGTTTTATTAACGGGTTTGGTTTTTGTTTAATTATCGGGTGATAGGAACTTTAGTTTAACCCCAAAAGAGGTTCTTTTTTCCTTTTTTCCTTTTTGATTTTGCAATTAGTGAATTTTTTTCCTAGAAATTAGGTAGAAGGGCTTATTATACATTGATTTTTACCAAAAATCCAATGAATAATATTTTTTTGAATGAAGGGCCTATTTTTAATTGGTAATTTGAATGAAGGGCCTATTTTTAATTGGTAATTAGTGTAAGAGGCCTATTTTGTTTTATATTTTAAATGAATGTATTTGAATAAATTTAAATATCATTTAATTAATAAAAACATGTTATGTATTACCTAAATTACCCCTTTTTATAAAATTTTCACAAAAAATATGGACTGCAAAGTTCATATTGCAATAAAATATGAACTGCAAAGGTTATATTGCAGTGAAATATGAACTGCAAAGTTCATATTGCAGTGAAATATGTACTGCAATATGAACTTTGCACTAAAAATATGGACTGCAAAGTTCACATTGCAGTAAAATATGGACTGCAATATGAACTTTGCACTAAAAATATCGACTGCAAAGTTCACATTGCAGTGAAATATGGACTGCAAAGTTCATATTGCAGTGAAATATAGACTGCAAAGTTCATATTGCGGTTCATATTTTAATGCATATTGATATTTTTTTAGTTTATTTTAAGGGTTGGGATGTCATTTTATAATGAAAAAAAAAGACACAAGTCATATTATCAATAAAATAAAAAATAGGCCCTTTATTTTAAAAAAAATTATTCCTTGGCCTTAGTGTAAAAATCTTTCTCTAATAAGCCCTTTTTTTAAATTGCCCCATTTTTTTCCCCATTTTTTTTTGGGTTGAAGATTGAACAGTGGGTAGTGAAGATGGTGATGGAAACTGTTGGGAACTATTTGTTCATAATTAACTCTTCAAATTGAATGCAAAGGACTCCCAATTTTGTTTTGAAAGGCAGTTTTGCCTCAGGAGACAAAGAGTGGGTTGATTTAGGTCACCTCCTTTCTTCTTCAGCTTTATTTCACTTCTCTTTTTGTGTGGATTACAGGATTCATTAGTATTCTTTCTAGCACTGCTTTTCCTTTTGGTTTCCTAAAAACATAGTTGGATGAGTTAACTACAGTACAAAAAAAAATGGAGAAAAATGTGATGGCCGGATTCAATGGCGGCAAGGCAGGAAATTAAAATGATAGTGGCAGTTGTATATGTGTTGTTCAACAATGGGGGTATAGTGATGATTGACCTGTAGGTTGAGTGGGGTTTTGCATTGGTTAAAATGGAGGGGCGAAGGTGATGATTTTTAGTGTTAAATGAGCTTAAGGTGTGTTAATGGTGGGGATGATGGACGAGCATCATAACTCTGTTTTTTTGGGTTTTTTTCTATATGTATTATAATTTAAAAAGAATTATATTTGGATTAATCTTAATTAAAATGGAATTTAAATTGAGACAATTACAATTTAATTTTAATTGGTGGATATTCTTATCAATTTTGAAAAGGGTAAAATTGTAAAACTTTGTTCAAAAATTTCATGATTTAAGGGTGGATTAACAGCAAAATATGATTGATAAAAACAAAATCACTCTTCTTAAAACTGAACTTGAATTGAATTAGATTCGAATTACTTAAATTTAATCTTCCTGTTAGTATCTGTCGCAGTGAAATTAACATCAAATATTGAAAAAGATTAAAAAATCCCTGGCTAACGACTTCAAATCACTCTGCAACAATATAACAAACTCAAACCATGTCAACCACAAAATTAAAAATAATGTTAAGATCCTCCCAACACAACACATAAGAATAAGTGGCAATTCCACCCATCAGCAATTTTTAGGCTAGATGCTCCGAAACTCAAAAACAATATTAAAGGGAAGTCTATTAACTATGGTAAGATATTAGGCCACACGGCATTGGGCCCCACGAACACCACGGTATAATTAGTGATACAACATTATCAGTGCATAGTTAGGATTAGTGTAAATGAGAAATCAACCAGTTGCCCACATCGCATGTAAAATAAATTTAAGAAAAAAGAATATAAATGTCTCACAAGTTAAAACATAAGATACACGAACATCAATTGAGCAGCCCAATGCTCAATGATTATCATCACTTGTATCTAAGAAAAAGAAGAAAAAAAGGAAACCTACTTGATGAAATGACTTAACTGCAGCCACCCAACTACCGGACCACCACTAGAGCTCCAGCCCTGGTGGATGGTAAGGCCTAGTGACCACAAGGATCAGGAGGAATTAAAAAAAAATGTTTGACAAGGGTATAATTGACCTTGACAAAAAAATGATAAGTGTCCTTGTGATACACATGCTGCAAAATGTCCTCGCAACTAAAACTCATTATAAAGGAAGCCCTCTATGTGTTGGGTAGAAGCGAGATGTTAGATATTGAGAGGAGCCCCTGCACTCCATTATCTCAAAAAAGTACTAACAATCAGTAACACCTTTTGGAAATAAGGACTTAGAGGTGATTGGTCACCTGAGTTCCAATTCCCCTCTTTATTTCTTAAGATCACAGAAATAAAAACTTTCCTTTCTGCAATGTCCCAAATTAAGGGTTCTATTTAGTTGTGATTTGTAAGAGATCAAGATATAGCAATTGCCACTCCTACACAATGACACAACAATAGGTATATATAGGCAATAACTGAAAATCATTTTCCTTTTCTTTCCACTCAAAGAAAGGTTTTCTATTCCCCTAAACTTTCAAAAGCACTATTAAGCGATCCCATCAACCTGTTCAAAAGGCACATGAATTGCAGATATATATAGCATCCCATCCAAGAATATGTTTTTCTTTCTTGTTGTCCCATCAATGAGATTCCAACAGAGCTAAAGGTAAAACTAAACGGAAAGAATAGTTTTCTTTCATTGCTATCTCACAAAAGAATATGTATCTAACTATTTAATTACCCATCAAAACTTCAATGTTTCCTCCTCCACTATTTTTACTATCTATATGATTGAATGCGTGCAAGTGTAAAAAAAAATGTGGGTGCTTACTGTGAAGTTTCACCGTCTGTACATCACCTAAAACAACCTCCCGAGCTCTGTTCAGTATATGATATATTGCAGAGTCTATATTTAAACAGTCATCCATTCATCCATTTATGTATGTACTCCAAGAGAAATCAATCTGTTTTGCATTTGCCCCGTGGAAAGTGAAAGGGAAATCATGAACAAGCCTGAAAATAAATAATATATATATTAAAAAATTTATTGAGGGGTCAAGGATTCACAACTCTTCGGCATTCAACTTGATCACTACTTTTTGTTCAAAATTGTGTCAACATATATGCATGCACAAGTGTTGGCAGTATAATGTTCACTTTTACGACAAACACTAGTGTCATACACATCAATCACATTTTGAGTTGATTTTATTCTTTAATTTGTATTTTTTACTCTATCCCAAATGAATAGTCCAATAGTTATTGGGAATCCAAATTATGAGCCCACTTTCCTTGTCATAACATAATCAACGTACCAAGACTCTAGATAGGGAACCAAGTTTGTTTTATCCATTGTCTGTGATGAGATTAGTGCATTCTTAAAAAAACAGTGAAAGTCAAACACTGACTGTTAATTAGAGGAGGAGGGAGTATCAACATTTTGTCTTTTAGTAGAATGAACTTTATTTTATTAATTATACCTTTGGAATGTGTTGCTCCTGAGAATCTGAAGGAGGAGGAGACATAGGCTTATTGGAAGGAGGAGACAGTCTTAGTCTGTCAATCGGTCTATCGGACAGTGGGTTTTCAGTCTGCCAGCCACATGAGAAAGCAAACACAATGACTATAAACACTCTTTCAAACCATCAAATACAACAAACTCCAATATGTATATATATTATAAATCCTAGCGAGCCCTTCTTATTTTTACCATCTTTGGGGAGGAAATCTGTATGTCATACTCAAGTTCTGCTTTATCAGCTCGTTCTCTTCCCCACAGAAAGCTAAAGCAGCCGCCCTGGAAAAAAGAAAGTGGAAAAGAAAAGAACGGATAAAACTTATAGTGAAGCAGAGACCTTTACAACTCCGCGATGAACTTATAGTAGAATAACCTTTATAATATTACTATTTGTATGTTCCTTTGGAAGTTCTTGTAGGAAATAAGAAAAAGTTGTTCGTAATAATCCTTTTCTGTATGTACGTATATATAGAGCTGTTCACAATATTTATACTGAAAACTCTCCCTTCTCTTGATATTCTTTGATTATTTCCAAACATCAAACTTGTAAATGATGCCCACCCATTCTAGACATTCTAATTGTTAAATGATCAAGATATGGATTGCATTTTGGGTGAGTGTTTTAATTTTATTATTATTCTGTTGCTACAATAACCTTTATATAAATTGCAACAAGCACTACACCAAAATGGTCAAATTGTCACTAAAATACGCGGAGGCTTTGTTACGGTTTTTGTCCGTGACAAGTGTTTGTCCCGATTTTGAACCATGACAAAGGATAAAAATCACCGAAAGACCCTGGTGCACTCCTCTTTAACCAGATAATCACGGTTTCAAACCGTCATAAAGCACTTAACATATAAATTTCGGTTTTGGACCGAGACAATACATAATAATATGTAGCTTTTCACCCGCGGGAATACTCCCTCGCTTTTTTTCCCCGAAATATCCGTAATGTCACTCTCAACCAAATATCCCCCAACTCAAACTCTCAGCCAGAGAACAACAATCTCAAATCTCACGCTCTCAGCCAAAGAACCCCATTCTCACAATCTCAGTCGAATGCCAAAGACTAAAACGATGATCTCTCACCTAAACCCAAAATCCCAAATATTATATAACACTCTCTCACCTTAATCGATTCATCCTAGGGTTTCTACTCAACTCTCTCCTTAATCTCATTCAGCCTAGGGTTTGTAGTCCCCAAATTCATAGTCCGAAGTTCTCGCATTCAAGGTTTGGTTTTGATTATACATACATAAAGGTTATTCATTTTATATTCTGAAATTTGGATTTTTTGTAAAAAAATTAGGGTTACAATATATTTTTTTTGTTGATTCATCATTGGTGTGCAGGAGATATAGAGAGATGATGCACTAATGGCGAGGATTTGATATAACTGACTACAGGATTCTCGCCTTTTGCTTCGGTCCCCTCTATTGAGAATCTCAGATAAGTTTTTTTTTTCTTTCTCTTTGTTTTTGTACTTTTTTTAGAACCCTAACTTGTTTCATCTTTATCTTATTCTTCAATCTGGTGAAAATCCCTAATTTTTAGATCTAGGGTTTGTGTTGAACAGATCTAACGGTGTATAAATCTTCATTATAACTTCTTCTTTTAGATATCTTATATCTACCTCTCTCTCTTTGTGTCGTTCACTTGTTTTTCAATTTTTTCTTATTTTTTATTTCAATTATTTTTCCCTTTTTCATTTGGGGAAAAAAATAAGTTTGAATGTTTAGGCTGGTAAAATCTTATGGCCATTTTTCTCTATGTCGTTAAGAAAAGAAGGCTTATGTCACTCAGTTGTTCACATTAAATAGACCTAATGGTTGAACTTGGGATAGGGGAGGCTTGATAAGGATTTGTTTTATCTTGGATTTGCTGCAAGAATATACGAAGCTTTTACAATAATTAGTGGATGATGAAGAAAAGTAATTTATGCTACAAATTGGGTGATCAAATTCAAAATAGATCCACCTTATTATCGCTGGACACTATCTGTTGTATCCCCAACACATAAACTTGTAAGGAATACTCTATTTGTAAAATTGTGCTTGGATTACTATTCAATTTGATCTATTATTATGAATGAAGAAACATCTTTATGAAGATATCAAATAAATATGCTACTCTTTTTTATAAGTAATAGAGTACTAGTAAAGTTTCAATGATAATTTGAATTGAATTCAAATAGAAACGCAGGAAGTTTAATTTTAATTGTGGCTAGTGATCTTAGTAGTGATCTAGTACTTGTATCCATAAATAACTAGAGTACAGTATTGTAGTTTTACATTCATTCCATACTCCCATATTTTGCACTTGATGTACTAATATTCTTACAAATGAGTATATTTAGTACTAATGGGCTGACTTGGGATTCAATTGAAATTAGTAAATTTTAAATTACTAGTCCTGCTTGCATTATTATTATTATTATTAAAAAGCCCATTTATGAGTTGAGGGTTTTTTAATAAAAAGTTTGTGGGGCTATATATGGCTAGAAATGAATACATGCAGTAAATAGTTGTTCCTAACACGACTAGTGGGGCAGAGACAAGTGAGCTAGCTTGTGAGGAAGAATATGTTATTTTAAATATACAGCCCCTGAATTATTTGTATATATGTTGGTGCATACATACCCCCGCCTGAATTATTCTTGTAAGGAATTATTTATATTTACAGCATACATACTCCTTAATTATTCTTGCTCTAGACTAATTTGATCATCCAGCATTACATATTTGTATATACTTTGGTGCATCATTCAGGACTTGGGTAAGTCTATTTTCTGTATATAGCAGAAAGTCACAGATTAATTATATATATAATTTGTTTTCTTACTTGAGCTTTTATGCAGGTTTCAAGATTGGGGTTTTAATTCTTGGGAGTTTGCCACTTCAATTTTATAGCTTACGAAGATTTATGGCAGAGATTTTGGGTTCAATCTCTCTCCTTAACAGTTAAGGTTGTGCCTTAAGGTAGTTTATGCAAGTGTAGCTGCCTGTGGATTGTGCTTTTCCTTGATCTTCTGTAAAACCTCATCCAAATTACGTGCATGTACTAGTAGATGACTATGTGGAGGTCATAGTTTTTTAATTGCCTTGGTCCAGTTTTGTGAAACCATAATTGGGTTTTTAGACAAAGTATATAATTAATTAGTACCTAAAAATGGCATCTTTTACTACTGAAATGCAGCACTTTGATTTTGTCTTCAATCATTATTAGTGTGCATTTTTAAACAAATATATTTTGTCTTCAATCATTAAAAGTGGCATTTTTTAGTAATGAAAACTTGTCAAGAACTTGTCTTTGTTCTCACGTCTGTTTTAGGGAAAGATGGCATAGTTTCATAAATAAATGAGGTTAAGCATGCATTAAAAAATGTTTGAAGCGTCCTAAATCAATTCCGTTACACTGAACTTCAAATATAGGCATTAAGGCCCCTGGGATTTCTTTAAACTTCAATGCAGTAACTACAGTCTCAATGTTGATCCATTGCTTCTCAGCGTGTCATCCAGCTAGGATGGTTAAGTGATTTGAATCATGTTTAGTAGTGAAGGCAGTAGGTGTATTAGCCATTTCATTACATATACTTTCAGAATCATATTAGTGATACTGTATAAGCCAAGTATATAGCATGCATAATCTGAAAGAATGTGAATGAAGCTAACAATATTTTTGGTTTCTCCCAAAGTGGTGAATGTATGTCCTTCAGTCATTTTCTTTTGTAGGATGTTTATGAAGGTAGACATACTTGCCTCATAATTATAGTTACGGGTAATTTTTTTTTATTAACAAACCAAATCGGCATTAGAATAAGATCAAAGTAAACTTTATCCAACAACTTCTGGTATATCTCATCTCTTAACTCTTATTCTCTTTTGTGTCTAGTTATCGGGACAGCGTTTGTGTTCAACATGCTTTTCCATATTCCAGTATGGTGTGGTGTTCTTCTCACAGGGCTCAGTACATTGATTTTACTAGCACTACAGCAGTATGGGGTATTTAAAATCTTTTAATTAATTTAAGAATACCTGTTCAAAAAGAGAATATATATTTTATTTGATTGGAATTCATTTACATAGTTGTAACTAGTAATATACCTTGCTGCTAAGATGCTTGAGATCTACAAACCCACCCTTAAATGATGCACTTGCTCAATCTTGTCCGTCGATCTCAACTTAATCAATAGAGTATGTATCTTCAATTTGGGAATCTAGCTTCTTTTTCTCCCCTTAGAAAGAGTATCTCAGCATGTGGGAATTAGTTTGGTATCAAGGGTGTGCTGCACATATATTTTATATGCATATAAGCATGTCGATCTATTTATTTTAATCTATTAACTTAACGCTTTCGTTTACAAAAGTTAAATGTTTTGGTTGTTGAGCCATCTGTTTGGAAGTACTGTAATTGCTAGAGTGTGATTGCAGAAGAGTTGAATAATATGTATTAATTGGTTATTATAATAAGAAGGTGTTCGAGCATGGCAATAATAGTGAGGTCCACTCTTTGGATGAACTGCTATTATGGTGGATTTCTTCTTGGCCTTGGCATTGGAGTGAATACATTACCTGGTTCCTATTTATATTTTAGAGGTAAATTGAACATGATATAACAGAATTATTGATGTTTTTAATCATTTTTATCTTTCATTATACATGTCAGGTGCCCTAAATGGCCCATTTTAAGAGGGGCAGTGGGTATGTAAATTAAGGTATTGAATGTTCTGCAAGTATTTTTTTTTTTACTTTTTTATCTCTATGACTAAGCTCTAGTTATATAAAAAAAAATACAAAAAACAACAGAACACTTATAATAAAGATAGGGACTAAGGAACTTGTGCTGTTTTCCGTTTTAATTACAATAATAAAAAAATCAAATACAACGTGAAGCTATGAAACCTTTAAATATTTGAGCAAAGCTAGATTATAACTAATGTGGTTTATGGTTCTGCTTGGATAATTTAGCGGGATATTGACTTGTTTTAGTGTCCTCCTTGCATGATATATATTAACTTGTCTAGATAATATTATAGGTGTATTATGATTGTTGGGAGCTTTAATTTCCTTGGCAGATCGAATTCTCTTTTTCATAACTACATTACACACTATTAATAGACCTTGCTTTAATTTACTTGTAGTGATGAGTTTTTAAACCTTGTTTTATTACCATTCTTAAACCTTGCTTAGAAATCCTTTTTAATTCATGTATTTTTCTCTTTAAATTTAATTTGTATTGATGAGAAAGAATTTTAGCATCCTATAAACAATTTCACATGCCATATTCTATTATCTCTTTGTCTATTAATTAATGAAGAAACATTTTTGTTTTATGTGTTCTTAGATCAAATTCTTATGTTTTATGATGTATTTGGTTATGTACTACTTGTATAAAGGAAAAGCAAAAAGGTGTAGTTAATACGTGTTGCAGTTTTAATATTGATGTCTATTTCTTTCAAGTGCCACTAATAAGTGGTTTGCATTTTGTTATATAGGGCAAGTGATAAGTGTCACAAAGATAAGAGAAAGACAATCAATGGATGACTTGTTATGGGCAATGTCAACATTAGTTTGTGAAGATTATATTGATCCGCTCAAGGTGGTACAGAGAGGTAAAGTCTTTATCTTTGAATCCTTATAGCAGAGCTTTAAGGGACTTAAAGGGAAGGAATCCTTAAAGCTGTTAGCCGCGTCTTATTTTCTAAAAAAATATTTCTTGCACATGACATGTGAGTCAATTTTTATATTCCATTTACACACTAAGATTTTAGCGTTGGGACTTCAATTATTAACAGATTTAGAGTAGAAGGATTCAAGTTCAAAATATATGCCAATTATAGCAGAAAAACACATTTTTGAAACTTCGACTTTGGTACAAAATTACATGTTAGTGTTTTATCTATATATTGGATTGAACTTTCAATTATATATATATATATATTCTTTTGCTTGAAATGTATTGTGCATTCCATGTTATGGTACTCTGACCCATTGATGGGAAAATTGAAAAAGAGAATTGCTTTGCTGTCCCCAATCCCCTATTATTTGAATAGTTCAAATTCTGAAGTCTAAGTTCTATTTCTAATTGTTGAATTTATATAAATATGAATAGAAGTTGGTTCAAGACTGATTTGATTTGAGAAATGTTTGAATTCGGTTAAGAATATTATTTGAATAATTATAAATGCAGCATTAAGAATATTATTTCTAATTATTTCTTGTTCAAAAGGTAGGACTTATTGGTCACTTAATTGTGTTCAGTTGTAAGAAATATGACTTTTGGTCTTCTAAAAGAGTAAAAGGAAGAAATTTAGGACATATATAGTAATTTTCCATATAATTTTACTCCGAAATATTGTAAGCTTCTTCTTGTAGGTCTCTTCAAGGAAATCAGCTGACTAGGAAGATTCTGAAAGTGATAGGTTTAATGCAAACCCTCACTGTTTTTTAAGTATGTTTGCTATTAATTGATGTTTTGGCTTACATAATTATTTGTTGAGAAGTTTTGATAGTTTGAAAGTACCTCCATGGCAATAAACTTACAAGACGTATTCCACCTGAGCTTGGCAATATGTCAAAGCTCATCTATTTGTGAGATACATTTCCGATATCATTACAACTCAATTATATTATCGATACTTCTTTAGAGGTAGTTAATAAACCTTATTCATTTGTAGGCAATTAAATGATAATCAACTAGTTTGTGGCATTCCTGCTGAACTTGGAAAAATAGAAAAGCTTTTTCAACTTTGAGTTTCTCGTTCTGCATTTTCTGTACTACTAATTTTTTAAATCTTCTATTTTCAGGAATCTTGCCAATAGCAATCTGAAAGGTCCAATTCCTCCCAACATTAGTCCAATTCTTCTAATTCCTTATTTTTTTGTCAAGTTTATGTGAATTCTACCTTAGATATTTAAATATACTTGTATGATTTTAGGAATGTTTACTTCAACTTCTTTGGGGTATAGTGTTTATCTGTGCTTTTGATCAATTTGTGTATATTTTTATGTATTGTAAGATTGATTTAAATAATGGATTTAATTGCAATGAAATGCATGTTGCTTAAATAGAATTATATAGATCTTCTTAGAAAATAAATAAATTAATGTTATAGATATCTACCAAATTTCTGCTAGGATTTTTTTGATTGTTGCATATGTATCATACAGGGAATTAGAAAATTTTAGAATTTCCATTTTTATTCATTTTTTTTAAAATTATGAGACATATTGTCACGGTCCAAAACCGTGACAAAAAAAGTCACACAACAAAATATTTTCTCGGTTTTCAACCGTCACAAGTTTGGTGTAAATGGAGACCTTAAAGTGAAATATGTGACGGTTTTAAACCGTGACAAAGTGAACAATTTTGTTTCGTTCTTGGACCGAGACAACATCATCTATTTATAGTGGGTCACATCCCTTTAGAAAACGTGACAATGGCCATTTGTCACGGTTATGAATCATGACCAAGATGGTTTGTCACCGGCGTTTTTAGCACGTACTTAGACCGTGACAAGGGACATTTGTCATGGTTTTAAACCGTGACTATTCGCGTATTTTGGTGTAGTGAAGTACACAGGGAATCTATGTTTCAGTACGTATGTAGACAGAAAGAAAATGCAGATACATACATACACAGACACACAATGACGAATCTATGTTTCAGTACCTATGTAGACAGAAAGAAAATGCAGATACATACATACCTTGAGAAAAAAATATATCTAGAACCTATTAATTGAGATTCATAAAATAAGATCTATTATGACTATTTTTTGAATTTTTACATGACTTTTTTTTTGAATTGATTAAAAAAACTTCAACAAAAATTAAATTTACTTTTCAAACTACTTTAACACTTCCCAAAAACTTATCTAAAAAATATGTTTTAAAATCTCAACCAAAAAAGCAATTTTTTGAGAGTTTTAAATAAACTTTGGAGGCCAATTTTTCGGTTATAGATAAAATTTGGGAGTCAAGTGGAGTTTATACAACACAAAGTACCAAAAATTTTATTGACAATAAATAATCTTTTTGCAAAAGTAATTCTCGCTTTTAATTTTTTCTTTTCAGGATTAACTTAAAATGAATTATTATTACTATTTTTTATCGACTATTTTTTACAAATGTTAACAATGATTTGACATTATAGTAACTCTTTTCTGTTACAATGACGGTATCAATGATCTAAAAATTTTAGTTCAAGTAGCACTAATTATTAGCAACAATTTAGAAGGTCATGGGTGCCATGCCTCTTGCCACCAACAACAAGGCTTAGCAAAAGGACAGATTTATATCACGTGAATGCCATTCACCTATACGTGATTTGTCTAATATGTAGGTATAAAATATAGATTCATATACGATCAATTTAATCGACAAATCACATGACCTAATTCGTTTTAACCAATTTAAAATAAATGGTTCGATTTGGGTGGTATACCAATAAGATTTAGTGACCCATTAATCTTAAATTAAGACTATATCCATTACCGAATTGACCCCAAACTAATTCATGATTTAATTGAATTAAATAGGGTTTATTTGAGTTTTGAATATTAATACGGAACCGATTTATTTGATAAACAAGTCTAGCGAATCAACTCATTTATAATCCAGACACATTGGGGTTTTACAAAAAATTCTTGTTGTGTCACAAATTATGAGGCCTACCAATGACTACTCTAACTAGGATCAAAATATATTTACTTCATGTGAGAGGGATATATTTAGAATATTAAATAAATTTAGTTTGAAGAAAAGAAAAGAAATTGAGATATATATGATCATGATAAATAAATAAATAGAAAATTATGATTTAACCCAGTTTCGTAAATGAGTTTTTACTCAAACCTAGCTCGTTTGAGAAATTAGGAAATAACTCATTCTTTTGTTTTTGATCCAAACGTTTTGCTTTTGACCCTATTGTAATATATATATATATATATATATATTCTATTTTTACCGTAATAAACCATTAATTAGACAAATCTATCATTCGTAATGAATTTTCTTAGTTACGTATATTAGTTAATGTGATAGTGCTGTTTATTTAAGATATTTGAATTATGTTGATACCTAACTTTTGAGCTTATCTTATTAAAAAAAATTAACCTTCTTGTGATCTATCTCTCCTCTTTCAAAATAAACCCATTCCATTACTTCTTTTCAGTCTCCCAACCAATAAGCCAGAAGAATGAAAGAGATAGAAAGCAGACTTCCAAGAATTCTAAAAATGAAACCTATTTATTTGATGGAAAATGATAACATGTGAGGGCACATGTTAAAGTTACTATAAACAAAAATAATGAAATCTTGTACATAATGTGTGTCATATTTAATCCATGTTGGGAGTTAATTATTTTTAAAAATAAGTACTTAACATATGCCTTTAGGGCACACGTTAACATGATCCTTATTTGATAAACGAGTTTAGCGAATCAACTCATTTATAATCCACATACACTGGGGTTATACAAAAAATTCTTATTGCATAACAAATTACAAGGCATACCAAGGACTATTCTAACTAGGATCAAAATATATTTAATTCATGTAAGAGGGATTTATTTAAAATATTAAATAAATTTAGTTTGAAGAAAAGAAAAGAAATTGAGATATATATGATAATGATAAATAAATAAATAAAGGGGCAATTAAAAAAAAGGGCTTCTTAGAGAAAGATTTTCACACTAAAGCCAAGGAATAATTTTTTTTTTAAAATAAAGGGCCTATTTTTTATTTTATTGATAATATGACATGTGTCTTTTTTTTTTCATTATAAAATGACATCTCAACCCTTAAAATAAACTAAAAAATACCAATATGCATTAAAATATGGACTGCAATATGAACTTTACAGTCTATATTTTTAGTGCAAAGTTCATATTGCAGTCCATATTTTACTGCAATGTGAACTTTGCAGTCCATATTTTTAGTGCAAAGTTCATATTGCAGTTCATATTTCACTGCAATATGAACTTTGCAGTTCATATTTTACTACAATATGAACTTTGCAGTCCATATTTTTTGTGCAAATTTCATAAAAAGGGGTAATTTAGGTAATACATAACATGTTTTTATTAATTAAATGATATTTAAATTTATTCAAATACATTGATTTAAAATATAAAACAAAATAGGCCTCTTACACTAATTACCAATTAAAAATAGGCCTTCATTCAAAAAAATATTATTCATTGAATTTTTGGTAAAAATCAATGTATAATAAGCCCTTCCACCTAATTTCTAGATAAATAAATAAAAGGGGCAAACCCTAGAGTCGATTTCTTCATTTTGTTGTAACAGAGAGGAGGAGAAGAAGGAGGAAGAAGAGGAGAATTAGGTCAAAACAAAGAAAAATGTTACCTGTGAAACCTATGAACACCCAGTCATTTGGTAGTTACAAGTTCCCTCCAATTCTTCTTCTTCTCTCTACTTCTTGAAGAATAACAACAATGGAAGTAAGTAATTCACTTATTCTGTTTTTATTTCTTTGTATTCTTACTGGCTTTTGGGATTAATTAATGGGAGTAGTTATTTTTATTGTATTATGTTAAGTTGATTTGTTATTCTTTCTGATTTTCGTACTACTTTTGTTATGATGTACATTGATGAATAATGTATGCTAAGTATCATTATCACTGCTTTTTGTTTATCTTCATTGTGAATTGTATAGATATGGGTTTTAATTTCAATTTTTAAGGTTCCATTTTGATTTTGGGGAAGTAATCTCTCAATGTTTAGTTATATTCTCTAGTGGTGTCATTTTGTTGGTGGTGGTGGTGGAAATGGGTTTTTATATCTCTTACCCCTTTCATAATTATTGATTTCTTGAACAATGTTCAGTAATTTAATGTTAATCTTGCTCTTGTCGAATTAAGTACTATGAATTGCAGCGATGGGTTTAAAATTTACGGTTTCTTTTTGGTTGATCTAACTAATGTGTTATTTCTTACGCCTTTTCTTAATCTTTACACTCATTAGGGATTCTTTATATTTGATTTGGCTATTGAAGAATTGGGTTAATAAAGAGTTATAAATCTATTTCTCTATCTATTTTCCCATCCAATTGGGGGTTTTAATTTAGGGTTCTTGATTCACTTTACGAAACGAGTGTTTATCAATGGACTTCATATTTTAGGCCTTACATATTTGACTAGAAAAGGAATAATGAAATGAGATTTGGTTTTCTTGGTTACTGATTTCAATTTAGTTGATTTGGAAATCATTGTTATGTAATTTACCTTTATGGATAAGATATAGTTTCTTTGGAAATGATACATGTTCAAACGTTGTGTACTAGTTGTTATCTTATCTTTTGGATTCAAGAAATAATGTTGAAGACTTTTCCATCCTACATCAGTCTGATATTATGTAGGACTTCTAAATTCCTTCTAGGTAATTTTTTCTGTTTAGACCCTCTTTCATTTGTTTTTGTGGATTCTTTTCTCCATTCTTTTTCACACTTGTTAGTTTAGTCTGAATAGATTTTGGAACCACGGTTTGGTCCTAAGCAATGGCCCTCTTTCATTTAAACGAAATTAATGGACTTTCCTTTCTATAAAAGCCCATGATGATGAAATGGCTTTTTTCATATTTATTTACCTTTTTCTTGATTTAGGGTTCTTGATTGTTTTTTCACATTTATAAAAACCCATGTTGACGAAATGGCTTTCCCTTCCCATTTTTCCACGTTTCCATTTCCCAGCTGCAAACTGTATACTTTATAGAACGACTAAACCTATTAAGCTACCTATTAAGTCCATCCTTAATGAAGTTCAAGAATGGATAAAGTTCGTTGTATATTTTTCTTTTCTTTATCCATTTTTTCAAATGTGTTTTCATTTGGTAGCATCCTTCACTTGGAAGTACTCAGAGATGACGATGATATGCCAGAGGTACTACTACTGGTGCTATTAGTTTTTTAGTTATTTGTTTATAGATCTCTCTGGCTTTTCATATGTTATAATCATAATGGTTGGTGTGAGTCGTATTAACTGGATAAATTTATAAATAAATAACTAAAAACACGAGGAAGCTTATAATAGATATATATTAATTCTTGTAGGAGCAGGAGCAACAAGCACCAAAGTCTGGCAACTCGGAAAATAAAGAAGTCCCAAAAAGCAGCAATAAATCTGAATCTAAAAGGGCACAGGAACGCTATCTGAGGAAGGGAAAAGCTGCCATTTCGTCTGATCAACATCAAGAGGAAGAATGCCTTGGAACCCCGAATTCAACTGATGAAATTACCACTAATCAATTGATGCAATCTGAGGAAGTTGACTATTTCCCAGCTGAAGACAGCGACCTCAAACACCAAGCCCCTGACCTCAGATCCGAAAGCAGTAATACCAAATCTCTGTCACCAATATGCCATGAGGTGACATTATTATATATATATATTTAACTCAATTTTCTTTTCACAAGAAATTATAATTACAACAGACAAAACTCAGATAGATCTTTAAGTAGATAACTAAAAACATATGAGGACCTAATAATCAAGAGACGTTGATTCTTGCAGGAGTAAGAAGCACCAACGTCTGGCAACTCTGAAAATAATGAAGTCTCAGAAAGCAGCAATAAATCTTAATCTGAAAGTGCATAAGAACAATATTTGAGGAAGGGAAATGATGTCGTAATTGACACTCTCGGACCCCAGAAGTCAATTTATGAAATTGCCGGTGATCAATTGATGCATTACGAAGAATTTGACCATCGCCCTCAAACACCAAACCCTTGAACTCAGATACAAAAACAGTATTGGCAAATCTCCGTTACCAATACGCCATGAGGTGATGTTTTTTTAATTCAATTTTTGTTTCAGCAGCCATTATAATTACCCAAACAAAACCCAAATAAATGTGTAAATAAATAACTAAAAACATTTGAGGAAACTAATAATAAAGATATATTGATTCTTCTAGGAGTAAGAAGCACCAAAGTCTGGCAACTTGGAAATAAAAGAAGTCCCAGAAAGCAGCAATGAATCTGAATATGAAAGTGCACACTATGTCGTAATCTCCTCCTCATCCTTATCTGAGAAACATCAGGAGGAGGATTGCTTGCGACCTCTGAAGTTAATTGATGAAATTGCCACTGGTCAATTGATGCAGTCTGATGGAGTTGACCGTCTCCCGCAACCTCAAACCCCAAGCCCTTGACCTCAGATCCGAAAATAGTATTCCAATTCCAACTCACCAATACAGCCTGAGGTACTTCCCTCGCAGGCCTCCTTTTTATATAAGATGTTGATGAGAAATGGGCTATCTACTACTTGTGTTATTATTTAAAATACATAATAAAGTTCACAAGTAGCCAAACCAAACCAAACTTGAGCTCTAATGAAGTTCACAATTTTTTTTTACCTATTTTGTCTTTGTTCTGCTTATATATGTGCTTATAATTCTCTTATAGCAGCAGGAACATGCACTGTCGTCTAGCAGCTTAGAAATAAAAGATGTATTATCACAAGAGGATAAATCTGAATATGAAGCTGCTCCAGGTTGTCCAGGGCCTGAGGCATTACTGGGCTCAGAACTTGTAGGCTTGTAGTTGAGCAACTGCATAGTAGTATGGGACCCAGAAGCACTAAGTCCATATCAGGGGGAACATAAGCTCCTGCGAAATTGGCTGACTTCAAATCCCTTATTGCTACCCTCAAACAAATCCCTTATGAATTTAAGTTTTTGAGGTCTGAGGTTCATGACCTCATATACTTAGTTAATGATCTCAGACAGAGTGACGTGAAAACTGAAGTTTTGAGGCTGGAACATGGTTACTACAGATCCTGAGGCATGATCCAAAGTTCATGAGGAGCTGTAAGTCACCTCTTAGTTTTGAACTATGGGTTTTACACTTCTCTTATCTAACTGAGAAGAGCTGAAAATATTTTTGCCATTTTACTATTTATTTATACATGTTACCTCACCTTCAGCTATAGCAAGCATGCCTTTCTATAGTTTCATCAACATTATGATTAGTATACTCCAAAATACGATACTTTTTATGTCTACGTCTCCTTTGGAAATGCCCACAATTCCACATAGCCTATTTTTATTTGTTTTTTATTGCACTAAAGAATCGTTTTATGCATACTATTTCCATGGAAATGCCTTTATATAGTGGCTCCTTATTCTTATTCTTACAGGAGCAACAGGAGCAAGAAGCACTAAAGTCTGGCAACTCAAAAAATGAAGAAGTCCTAGAAAGCAGCAATAAATCTGAATCTAAAAGTGCACATGAACGCTATCTGAGGAGAGGAAAAGCTGTCGTAATTGACTCCTCCTCTGAGCAACATCAGGAGGAAGATTGTGTGCTAGAGGTACTACTGCTACTAGTATTTGTTTTGTAATTTATTTATATATATGGGCTCTGTTTGTTGTATACAAAAGCTGGTAAGAGTGGGATTTGTCAACAATGACACTAGTAAATGGGTCGTTTTTTACAAATTACCACCCTAGCGAGATTATTTTTTGTTACAAGAGTATTGTTTGCATATTTGTCAGGCGCTTATAAGTTTTTGCCCATGCATGTGCTTAAAAAGAAGTACAGTATGAGGGATTCTTGTCTCTTTATGCCAAGTACTAAATCCTTTCTTCATTAGAGCAATTTTTATGTAAAATAGAATCACATGTAGATCTTGATTCTTGAGCACATATATAGCTGTGATCTCGATTGTCAATTTCAGTCCTTTATCATTTTTAGTCAGTTAAATGCACGTTACCTTTCTTGTAGACTGCACCAAAATCCAAAAGACACAATGTGAGTTACATAATTTGAAATAAGACACACACTCATTTATAAACATCCTCACATCCCATTTATTTCAAAGTACACCATGGATGGTGCTTCAAAAGAAGCTAACTTAACAAGATATTGATGAGAATTGGCTACTATTTGTGTGCAAAACCAAACAAGAAAGAAAGTTGTTTTGTTGATTATTTTGGATAAATAAAAGAGGAAAGAGAAAGGAAAATGATGTCACTACTATTTGTTTAGTTTTGTGCATAGTTTTTTCTTTTGACTTGGCTCCTTGTTCTTATTGTTGCAAGAGCATGAGCAAGAAGCACCAAAGTTTGGCAAGTTGGAAATTGAGGAAGAAAAAAGCAACAATGAATCTGAAATTGATCTCGAAGACTTTCTTATTGATCCGAGATCATCTGAAGAAACTAATACCGAAGAAAGCAATAATAAGGTGTGTGAATGTTTATCTTCTTCTTTTTTTGTTAATTGCAATTTTAGGAAAGGTCATTTACCGCTCAAAGAAAATAAAAGTAAGAACAATATTGTTGTTGTTGTTTTTATTTTTAGGGATGCCTTCCATGCTGTGTTTTTCCATGGGATAATGCTTTGCTCTTCCTCTTTAAGAGGTTCGTGACTATGCGCATGTATATGTTATTCTTAGCTCTATTCTAGATTCTTTGTTTTAGTTTAGTTTTATTACAGATAGAAAAATCAGAATATTGAAGTTTTGATGAACTTCCCCAAACTTATTCTTTGATGGGAAACTTATTCATTGTACTTGAGAGATTGATTATGTTGCTTTTGATATTACTTTAAATATGCATTTCATGTTTTTTCCCCTTTAGAATGAGAAATCAAATGCTGGTTTCATCTTTTGTTGTGTAGGATATGCAATAATTGCTTTACGCTTTTTAGACCATGTGGCTTTTACAAGATATAGCTATTTCTTTCTTTCCGTTCAACTTTCGTTAGTTTTGTTTTCTCTTGAAACTACAAATATTGTTGTTTTATCATCTTTAACTCGAAAAATTCACACTCCATTTTTCAAAATGATATAGTTTTAGCTTGGTTTTAGCACTTTCAATTAACATTTTAAGGCTCTTAACTCTATTATGCCAATGAGTTGTTATTGTACAGCTACAAACATAATAGAATAATTCTTTATTTCTTTATAAAGCTACAAACTTCACATTCCTCCATTTTTATTTCAAGAAATTATTTTCATGCAACAATTTGTATCTTCTCCATGGAATCCATAGCAGGAATTCAAATCAACTCCTTGAAACATATGAATTAGAAGATGAAGTCAACAATTTGCTATTCCGACTCCTTGACCTCAGATCGCTTCACGGTTTAATGATAGATTCTCTTCATTAAGATCTCTCTCACTGGATTCTTATAAATACAAGTCTTTGTCGCTCTAAAGAGTGAATAGGCTTTCTTTCTTTTTGTGTGTTTGAAATGGTTCAAAGATACACTTAAATAGGCCAAAACAGGGAACCAGTGGACCAATGGCCACAGTAGACTTATCCTACCGTCATTCAACGGCTTTCCCAGTACTTCGTTCAGATTTTCATGAATTTGCGTGCTGCTGCAACTGCATCCATCCGTAAGTTTGACCCATACTTTGTCAGTAAAATTAAATCCTTTGCCATAATTAAAGAATTTAATTTAGTTTTGTATATTTTTTTAGGTTATTGGCCTTTATTTGAATGAAAAATAGTGAATGGAGGTAGCTCCTTTGTAGCCTCCATAATTGCCGCACTCCGAAATTGCTTGTACTCGCGATACAGTTGAATATAATCTCAGCCACATGTGGATGTGAAGGGGTGTTTTAGAGAAATCATGTTTCCTTTATAGCTTTATAAGTTGTTTAGTTTGGTTTTGAGCAATTTTTTCCCTCGTCCCAGAAAAAAAGGGGGGTCTAAAGTCTCTTCCTTTAGAAATATTACAAATCATACGAGTAAAATGGAACTCACAATATCTTCCAAGTAGAAAGTAAGGGCCAATGACCCTTAAGCTAAAGCTTTTGGGCAACAATTATCTTATTCACTCAAGCAAACACCATCCAGACCTTAATCTCCTCTCCCTCTTGATTACGTTTCTCTGTCTCTCTCCCTAATAATGTTGCGACTTTCTTTTCTTACTTGAGTTCAATATTCTTGATTTTGGTGTTAATCTAATATCTTCCAAGGTTTTTTTCATTAAGTACGTTCTTAATTTACTACAAACTTTGTGAAGCTAATGATGAATCATTTGTTTTTATATTACATGAGTTTGTGATCAATTGGTAAGTTTATTATTTATTTCATAATGTCTATATTGTTGCTTCATTGTCTTGTTAACAATGACAGCATATGAAACCTCTAATGTAGAGTTTAATTAATTGCCTGATAGAAGAGCTTATCAGAAAAATTGATAGGCCCCTTTGTTACTCACTTAGTTTTTTTAGCTTATTATGTACGTCTTTTGTAATTCTATTCAATAAGCGAGTTGGAGTTGGACATATTTCAATTTAGTCAATTATGGGAAAAGCATCCACACATTGCATGGGTTACACCCTAGTACTTTATATTAAAGAGGAAGTAGATGCAATTAATGCCATATTTAACCATTTTTCAATTACTCTACCTAATAATGTCATTAATTGTATTTTCTTGTTCTATTACTCACCCTTATTAACGATTTCCTTTATCTTAGTGCTTCTTAAGGCCACATCCAATGGCTTTTTCTAAAAATTCCTTTCTATAAAACGTGTCATTATATATTTAGGAAATTTCTATATCTATTTCGCAGTATAATTTTGTTGATATAAAAGTCTAAAAGGAATAATCTACGATGGTGTTTTCTATCTCACTTTCTTATCTTAGGTGGAACCTTATTTTAAAAAATATAACTTTTTAATGATCATTTCTACATGTAGAAATGCTAATAGAAATTTTACATGCAACTCAATTGTCACGTTATATGGAAATGGATATAGAAACTACCATTGGAGATAACTTTTTGTACGCTGGATTTATATTATAGAAATTTGGATTGGTAGAAATGATTATTAGAGATGACCTAAATTACACAAGTTTTTTTGTAATTCATTCTTAATCACAGCTGGTGCTTTAGTTTACATTCGTTAAGGTAGTGCCATTCCAAATATCCCTATTTCCTTTTAACTTACTAGCCTTTTATTTGATTTAGTATTTTCCAAGTGTGTGAATACTTGGCACTATATAAAAGTATTATTGCATTCCACAATAACATTTAGAGACGCTTTCATGATTGTTGTTAATGCTTTTATGTTCCTAAAAGTGGTTTTGGAGCGTTAAAGTATTTTTTATGGAATGCCAATAGTAAAACCCTATTTCTAAAGGGTGTTTTTAAATATGCCACAAGTTTATTCAATTAAGCCGTATTTTAAATATATTAAACTCATCCAATAAAATCTTACAAAATCATGTAAACTTACCCTAACTATTTTACAATGGCCAAACAAAAAATTATCTTTACTTCTCTCTCTCCCCCATTGACATTCTCTCATATCTTCCCATCAATCTCTCTTTGCCACTAATCACCACTTTGCCCATCTCCGGCACGACCATCGCATTCAACTTCCCCTTTGTCAATGGTGGCACCAGATAGTAAAAACTTTCAAGTAATCATCTTAATTAACTGTGTACTCTCTTAATTTCTCCTAACCTCAATATATCTTTAACTATTTTTCTCACTCTATATGTATACACAAATTCAATCACTCTCTCTACAACAAAAAGGAATTAATTAAGGTAAAGAAAGCCAAAACTAAAGGCCATTTCCATAAAATACTACCATATGTTATCAATTCATTAACCCTTCAAAGAAATTGGAAGAAGAATATTGAGGGCGATAAATTAGAGAGGAAATAATTGGAGATAAAATTAGGCCTTATTTGATTAGATTTTTGATTTTCTTGTAGAGGGTTATCTTAGGGTTTCATTTAGGGCTTTGTGTTCCCATTTTCTCTGCCTTCATGGCTACTCGCTTTTCCACGGTCCCATCTGTCTTCGGGGTTCCTTCACCGCCACCAGAGCCGCTACTAAGACTATTGTCAGAGTAGTAGTCAAAAAAAAACAAAGCCATTGCCAATGTGTCATTTTTTTCAATGGTTTTTTGTGATGTCACTTTTTGGCCTCTCACCACCAGATCTGCAAATTATAAACCCTAGATCTGAGAATCTAGATCTGTTTATTTCTTGTCCAGATCTCCTGTGGAGGTTTAGTTGGTTAGGTTCTTCCACTTTTAAAAAGGCTTTTGCCTTTAGTTATGCGCAAACTCCCAAGGATTCGATTTCATCAATCCTCCCTTTGTTTGCAAGATGCACAAAGGATGGATCTCTCATTTAATGATGCCTCTCCATGGCTCGACCGACTCTTTCTTGCGTGCTGTCCCTTTTATTGTGGTGTTCGTGGTTATGCATTTTGGCATATATTTTAGGCCCTCTTTTGTGGTTTATGTTTTCTTGGCCTATTTTAGATTGGGTGTTCCTAAATGAACCCACCAATTTATTTTTCTCGCCCCAATTTAGAGAAACTTGCAACTCCATCAACCCACTTGATTCTTTCATTTCCTTTCTTCTCACCTACTAATATTTTCAAAGCCAAACAAGTCATTAAAACCCTTTTTAACCATCTTTTTGCTGGCATCATATTCCTACACCTAAAATTTCAGCGAAATTACTGATTATCTTTGCTATTTCAAAATCCACATCCATAATTACCAAACTCCATTTCTCCAAATGAAACTAACACCTAATTATCTTCGTTAATTGATTGATTCCCAGAAAGAATAAAAAATAAAGAAAAATAAATTCCTAAAAACAATTTTTAATTCTTTAATCTTAATAATTAAGCAATAGATCTTTAAAATTTAAAAATTCAATGATAAAAGAAATTCATTGAATTTGGCATGCTTCGAAAGTGCATAGAGGACCTTCTTTACTTTTTTCTTTTTTTTTCATTTTTCCATTTAAAATTAACATGAGGGTTTTATTTAGGATTAAATATAAGTAATTGTAAAAGCTTTAGGTTTTAATTGTAGGATTCAATTAATTGATTGGAAATTTGCGATTAGACTAGCACCTATTTATAAGCACCTTTTGAAAGTGTAAAGATAGACGATTTTTTAACGGTGGCCTCTCTTCCAAAACATCCACCATAATCATTTATGGGTACACTTAAAAATACACCTTTTAAAAGTCTTTGCTGCACTAACTAATTGGTTGGTTTAATTCCTTTGATCTCTCGACTTGTTACTATCTTCTTCAAACAAATTGATGAAATAATGACGTGTTTAATTTTGATTTTTCTTAATACAAAATGGTTTTATACGTTATATTCTTTTGTGCATTATATGATTTGTATTTCCAAGAAATAGGTTTCTCCCTTCAAATCTCACCTTTTTATTTTTCATAACTCAAAAAAAAATGCAAGAAGATAAAGAAAAATTTATCGAAAACTGTTGGTGTTCTGTGCAGTTTATTGAAATTGGAATTGAAAAGGTCAAGCCATAAATAAGAGTAATATACTTTGCTCTCTAGCTTATCTCATGTCATCACTTTATCATTCTGGAATTAGCATTGTTACCTCTTAGTATTATCAATTTATCATATAGAACTGTGAATATATTATGTTTTTTGTTATATAGGCAATTGTTCTTCATTTTTCTGTTCTTCTTTATAGCATAATTTATCTTGAAATTTATCAATTTGGTACTTTTCATGATGGAATTCCATGCATTAGGCTTATTGTATTTTCTTTGGCCTGTGAAGACATAAGCCAATTGTGATTTGTATTCAACAACAGTTGAATTTACTGGTTTAAGTATTGTCGTATAAAAAGTACGTAATAATTGAAGTGATTATTTTGTGAAAGATGGGACCAAACTATTTATATACTAAGAAAACTCTACCCATTAAGAGTTTTACTTAAAACAAAACACTATATATTGTTTATCATGTTATAGTTTAGTCAGAATAAAATCATCTGTATATATATATATATATAACCACCTGTATATATATATGGCTAACGAACATAGCTATCCATATTTTTTATGCTCACAATCACATGTGGCTAAGGTACACCGTTATACCTATAAACTTATATCACTATTTAGAGTTTATATAATTAAATCCATAATTTGGTCTCAATCTAATGAGGCGGCAAGACAAATTTGGATTTAATTGTAAAATCCACCATCCACCTCAGTGGGGTCTGGTCGGAGATTCATTAGGTAACTCGAGTTCAGATTTACCAATCATCTCTATCTATGATAGATCATTTATGTAGCTTTATTAAAACCTGGCCTATTGCCATCTCTATGATAATAATTTTTAATTCATGACTTTGCAATTTTATTGTGTAATTTTTTAAATATGTAATTTTTTAATATACAGTTCGGATTGTTGTTGAGACACATTTTTTTCCAATCTTAATATGTTTATATTATTAATATATTTTATATCTATGTGCCGAAACAGTCACGGCCTGTTTTCAATAAAAGTGATATGTGATTTAAACTTGTAAGTAGTAAAATATTTTTTTTCCAGAACTTCAAGCACCCAAAAAGAAAAAAAGGGACAAACTTAAGAGGCCGGAAGGATCAATCATATACCTATGTGGCTTAAGTGGTTATTATAAATTTGTGAAAACATCCCCATATATTTCATTCAATCCCTAAAATCTAAAAGTAACTCCTCTCCCATTCTCACACTCTCCCCCGATGCTCTCACACTCCTCCCTGCTGCTCACCTCTCGATCACCAACCACCACCGTCAACCTCTCACCCACCTGCCACCAGCCCACCTCCGCATCTCACTATCTCACTCCCCGCCTCTCCTCTCCTAGTTTACCTAAATTTTCTACCCTCTTTCTCTTCCTCTCTTCGACTAATCATTGGCGTAATCTCTGACCATTGATTCAAAGAAAAACTCCTCCTTCCAACGCCATAAAAGGTATGTCCTCTCTTTCTCTCTTATTTCCCTCTCTCTCACTCTCATTCAGTTGCTCGATTTTTGTGCAAAGGAGCTCTATATCTGGTCAAACCTCCAAATTTTCAGCTTTTTTGCTCGATTTACGTTGAAGTTGTATTTATCTTTTTAGATCTTGAACTTATTATTTTTTTTATTTTAATTTTTATTTGTTTTGTAAATTGAGTAATGTAGTGTATCTAGCAGATAATTATAAATTTGATTAATTGACCATTTATATATTTAAGATTGGATAAGGCTTAATTTTATTTTAGGAAAGATATAATCAGCCACGTTACATTTTTAGATATTTAGGTGTATTTTAGCATATTTAACATTAAATGGTAATGTTTTTGAATCATTGAACAAAGAGAGAGTATTTGTATCAAAAGCAATCCATCATAGGATACCTTAAGACTATTCTAGTAGAGGGAGTGTGTGTATATATCACGTCTATATTGCTTTTCGCACAACAATTGTTTAACAGGGAAATAATATAAGGTATTATAGGTCCTCCATTATTAAACTTTGACAATGGCAAAAGTTAGCAATTTCACTTCTTTCACCTGGATCATGATTATAGGTCCTCCATTATTATAAAGACAAGGAGTGACTTTCGCAAGGAGGATTCCCCATTATAGGTCCTCCATTGTTATTTTAAAATTCATTATTCACCAATTAGGGTGTTATGTACTAGCTCAGTTTTTCGCCCATTTTCAGATAAGACCCACTATGTAATGCTAATTGTTTCAAGTGAAGATCCCTTCTTCGTTTTATTAATCATTGTTAAACAGTATAGATTGACTCACTATTGTTAAAAAGTTCATGGTTGATGTTCGTATTTTATGTTAGTTAAATTTTTTTCATTAATTATAATAACTTTGATGCTCTATTTGTTTATTGTTGTTTTCCCAAGACTAAGGAGATTCTTCACATTTTCCTTTTGCCTTTTAATAAAAAAATTAGGCGCATGCTATTCTAAACAAATTTTAGTGGGCCACTTTATTTTATTTCTTAGGGCCAATTCTTCGATCAAATATGATTCCATTGTGATATGTTTTTTTAATTTTGTGTTCTGATTTTAATAGGTTAATGTTCTGTCTATTACTGAGCCACTATCTCCCAAGTACTATGCAAGGTCAAATATGGGTATTATAATATAATGTCTAGGTGTCTTCTTTTGAAAAAAAGTGGATATTATAACATGATGCAAATAGGTGCATTTGAAATAAACTTCATACTGGAGTTGGGTTTATAGATATATTTGTTTTGACTTTAAACATTGGTTTGTGCAATCTGTCTTTATAGAGGGTTTTTTTTTATTATTATTGTTATTGTTATTATTATTATTATTAATTAATGATATGTATATCAACTTAAATAATTAAATAATTTGACCATTTAATTTAGTAATTTGTTTCAAGTTATGATACCTCAGATTAGGACTAGTCCTATGCCTATCACTCGCCAATAAATCAAGGAGCGATTGTTGGCATTGTAGAACGCCCTGCTCGCTGCTTCGTTGCCGTCATTGCAGGACTCGCTGACGTTGCCACTGTTGCTCTCTGCCTGTTCTACTACAGACAGCAACACGACCACCACGGCTGTTTGTGCTTGTATATCAATTTATATGTATGTTTGTACATGGTTGCATATTTTGTGGCTTGATATTTATGAATTTTGTTTGAGGAATTCAATTCTTTCTATTTGGATTGTAATTTCAGTTTTGGCATTGTGTGTGAATGAATTGGTATCAAATTTATAATGCAGGTTGATTTGTAGAAATTGAATTGTGTCATTGTGTGTGTGAATGAATTGGTATCAAATTTATAACGCATGTTGATTTGTGGAAAAGATTTTGTGTGAATGAATTAGTATCAAATTTATAATGTAGGTTGATTTGTATAAAAGTGAATGTGTGGCTGTACAATAAAACAGTCTGTCTAGAACCTCTTAGGAGACAAACAAATGAAAGTATGTCGCCTAAGTGGTGATCAAATACTTTTAACCAAATACGCTTAGGCAACATACTTTCATCAGTATGTCTCTTAAAATTACCACTTAGGTGACATACCAAATAGATAATGTCGCTTAAGTGGTTGATTTATGAGACATAAGATATAGAGTATGTCTCCTAAGTGGGTCACTTAGGAGACATACTCTACTTTTTATGTCTCCTAATTCAAGCACTTAGGCGACATACCAAATAGAGTATGTCGCTTAAGTGGTTGACTTAGGCGACATAGGAAATAGAGTATGTCTCTTAAATGAACGACTTAAGCGACATACTCAATTTGGTATGTCGCCTAAGTGGCCAGATCTTAGGTGACATTTGTATTATTCTTATGTCGCTTTAGATCTTAGGCGACATAGAGTATGTCGCCTAAGCCTTAGGCGACATACATCAGCTCTTAGGAGACATAATTTCTATGTCTCCTAAGTGTGTATTTCAGGTGGTGCACCTAGACAAATGACTAACCGGAGCGTTGGCATTTATTCACTCTTTGATGTCCCACTTTCACACATTAATTGTCAGGACAATATTGCATCTAAATAAAGTTGAACCAACCAAGCACATACCTTTGTCTTAAACCACTATGCGACAAATGGGTAATTGATATTTTACCTCATGAAGTTTGCATTTATTGTCATTTCGGTCTTTAAAATTCTATTCATTTTATTCAAAGTTTAAATAGCACTATGAAACACGAATACAAATACAAATACCAAATACGATATTGTATCAATACGGTAATACGGTAAAATTAGAAAAATATAAGATACGATACGTCTTGGATACAGATAATAAAAAATAATTATAATATATATATATATTTAATTATTCAGCTTATAAGAATTTTATAAATTTATGAACAATATCATTAATATTCATAAAACTAAAGCAAACAACGTTACATAGCAATTTAATGGCATAATAACTTAAAAGTAGATATAATATTCTGACTTAAATACCAGAAGAATGATAAAGATCGAACAACAATGATTGTAGATGAATGATAGAGTGTTTTGGTAGATCGTTTTATCTTCTGTTAAAAATGTTAAGTTATTCACTGAGCTGTAAAGGGAAAGCCCAAATCTCTTTAGGGGGTTTATATATTAAAGGAATTGTTTGTTATTTTTAAAGTGACACCAATAAAGAAAATTACAAAACTTACCCCGCCATATGCCGCATGTATCCTTGCCGTATCCCTCAAGTATCCCAGCCGTATTCAAAATTTCAAAAATATCGAATACTCCAATATGTATCCTGTACATATCTAGCCGTATTGGCGGCATATCTGATACCGATACTTGGAACCCAACTGAAGTATATGTGCTTTAGAGGAATCTCATCTCCCTTTCTTTTTAATTTAGATGTCGTGTCATTTTTTATGAACGAAAAATTTATTTTTAGATTAAATATCATGTACCACATGTAGGGGCGGAGCCACAGGCGGAGTTATGTAGGGGCAACTGGGGGCGAGTACCCCCACTTAGTTTTGATTTTTTTTTTAAACTTATTATTGGGTATTGTTTGAAAAAAAAAAATATATATATATATATAAAGGGTAGCTTGCTAAAAGAATTTATTATTGGGTATTGTTTGAACTATATATTGTTATTAATATTTGAGTTCTATGAACTATATATTGTTATTAATATTATTATATTTGTCTTAAAATTTTAAGTCTTTAAATATAATTTAGTGCGTTATGAATTTCTCCCCCACTTAGTCGAAATCCTGGCTCCGCCACTTAGCGGAACTATACATTTACATTTTTTTAAAAAGGGCAAGTTTAATACTAAATTACTGAAGTCACTTTTTGCAAAATTAATAAAAAGAAAAACAAATGTTTTACTAATATTGTTTTTATTCAATATTAAGAGCATGATTAATACTAATCGTTAGCTTTCAAAAATTTAAGAGAGACATATTTAACTAATATGCATAAATTGTAATTTTCAAAAGTAATTTTAATAGCCAATGAGGACTGGTTGAGTTGATAATGATTCGAATACTTCGCTTGTAAGGTTTAAGTTCAAAGAACCACTATAAGTACTCATTCAACTTGATAGCATGCCCTGATCTTGAATTGGAGAAATCTCTCCTCACCTAAACATTTTTCTACCGGACAAAAAAAAGAAGTAATTTTAATAATAAAATAGCAAATTAGCGTTTGTGATGTATATGATTTGTATTTCCGAAAACATAGGTTTCTCCTTTCAAATCTCACCTTTTTATTTTTCATAACTCAAAAAGGAATGCAAGAAGTCAAAGAAGAGTTCATAGAAAACTTAAAGTCTAAAAAATTATTATCCAATGGTAGTTTTGTAAACTCTTGTGTAAAATTTGGTACCATTCATAATGGAATTCCTTGAATTGGGCTTATTGTATTTTCTTTGGTCTGCAGAGATATATGCCAATTGTAATTTGTACGTATCCAACAAAAGTTGAATTTACTGGTATAACATCTCTAATGGTTGTGTAGAAGTTAAACCATAAAAAGTAGTGTCAATCAATTTTAAACAAAACTTAAAGTCTAAAAAAATATTATCCAATGGTAGTTTTGTAAACTCTTTTGTAAAATTTGGAAAAGCCAATAAGAAATCAACACATATTAGATGTTATTTTTATGCAATTTTTCTTGTTTTTTTCTTGTATTTTCTATACATAATTTTATAATTACCATATAACTATGAAGCTATCCATATCTTTCAAGCTCACAATCACATGTGGCTAAAATACACCGTAAAACCCACAAACTTTATACCACTATTTAGAGGTTATATAATTAAATCCATAATTTGGTCTAAATCTTTAACCTGGATTTTGTGACCCTTTCATATTAAATCAATTGAAGCTAAATTTCATTACAATAATCATATGTAGTGGCGTTATATTGTGATGGCAATGTTCTACGAAATTCATTTTCTTCTATTGAAAAATATAAATAGCAGTTAATTATAGATTATTGTAGTTATTTGACAGGTCTAATAGGATGTGTGCATATATATCATAATAAGTTATACTATAAATTAGTTATAACATCAAGTGAGTATCATATTCAACATCTGTGATATAGTTCGTAAAGTAATATTTCAAGAATTATTTTCCTTAAATACAACAAAAAAGCATTAAAATAAAGAGTTATCCACCATAAGTTTTAGTGGGAAATACGTACCCCCATTGCGTTACCCATATATGTATATATATGAAATTATTATGCTATGATTTTCTATAGTTTTTAGATACATATATGTATATATATATATTGGTACGACCTGTTTTTTGTTAAAATTATAATGCGACAAGTTTTACGTACTCAAGCATAACATAGGTTGTATGTAGTAAGAGAGTATTGTTGGACATCCTCTTAGTTTCTTTCTACCCCTCTATATATAAATGCTAATTCGTTTGCCTTTCTCTCCACCCCAGCTCACATGGATTTTCTGTCTATACATCAAATGGATTGGAATCTAATTTATATAACTAGGTATTTCCGTGTTGAACCGCATGGCAACACAAAAAATCAAATTAAAGAAATTAACAACTTTTGGGCCATTAGATGTGTTAAAACATCAAATCAAAGAAATTAACAACTTTTTTCCCCATATTCCACCAATTTGCCTTCACTTTTTTCGATCATCAACTTCTTTTTTAAAATTTAAAATACATTAATTTTAAATAAACTTATCAAGATCTATAAAATAAGATTAATCATGACAATAAAACTGTGTTTAAAACTAAGATTCATGAAAAACTATTGTAACCCACTTTTTCTTCATTTAACTTGCATTCAAATTACTTTACTATCAATTTAAATTAATGTCAAATCTAGATGCGGCCAAATTCTTCCGTTAGTTTAAAAATAAAAAATAAAAAATTTGTTTAATATTTTACAAACTTAAATAGTTTTTTTTAAAATATATATTTCTTTTTTATACGATGTTACTAAGAATGATATTATATGTTTAAAATTAAAATTTCAAAAATATATAATATTGTTGTACTAATTATTTTTCATTTTATTGCCAACATAACAAGTAACTCCTTTTAGAAATTGAATTTAAAATTTTGAATATAATAGTGAATGAATAGGGATGGCAAAAAAGTCTAACCCGACCCTAATGAGGTTGTAAGATGGATTTGGATTTAATTGTAACATCCGCCTCAGTTTGGTCTGGTCGGAGATTCATTAGGTAGCTCGATTTTAGATTTACCAAACCGTCTCTATCTATGATAGATCATTTATGTGGGTTTATTAAAACCCAGCCTATTGCCATCCCGGTGATAATAATTTTTAATTCATAATTTTACAATTTTGTTGTGTGACTTTTTTAATATGTAGGCTTTTTTATGTATATTTTGAATTGTTGTCACACTCATTTTTTTCCCAATCTTAATATTTTTATATTATTAGTGTCTTTTACTTTGAACACATCAAAAAAACAGCAAAAGCAGCGAAACAAAACACTACAAAAACTTAGAAAGCCATGTTGAGCTATAGAATTTTCTGGCTTTTAGTTTTCATATGTTGTGTTTTTAAGTAAGTGTATGTTAATATTATTAATTTGTACATATCTTATAATTATTAAAAAGGTTTGTCAATAAAAATAATTTTAAAATATTAAAAATTAACAATTGTTTCTTTATTAATAATTTTATGTTGCTGTATCTTTCAACACGTACAATACTTAATTTTAAATAAAAATAATATGCATAACATCAAAGAGTTGCCTCAACGTACGGTAAACGAATACTTGGAATTGAATAATTTAGCAAATTATCTCAAATTCGATTTCTCAGGAAGAGTCAAAGTGATAGACTCATACATCCACACACACACACAAAAAAAAAAAGTAAATAAATATAAAAAAGAGAAAAAAAAAATTGATATGCATTCAAACTTAAAGCACAATCACCAAGACAAATGAGTGAATGACTGACCCTACTGGCCTACCTAGCGTTGGCATTTATTGAGCCACTTTGAAGTCACACTTTCACACATTGTCGGGATAATAAAGTTTCATTTATTTTATTTTGGTATTCAAAGTTTGAATTGCCTTTTTTTTTCTTTCTATTTAATTGAGATGTCACGTTATTTTTAAAACAAAAAAAATCTATTTTTGTAATAAATATTCATTTGCCACATGTAGAGGTGGAGCTATACATTTTTTTAAAAAAAGAGAAAGTTTAATACTAAATTACAAATGTCACCTTTTACAATTTTAAGCTAATATTATTTTGTTCAGTATTAAGGGGCATGATTAATACTAGCGGCTAACTTTAATTTAAGGGAGTCAAATTTAACTAAATCGCATTTAGATTTTTGAATATAATGGTAAATGATTATAGATGGTAAAAATGATATTTTTATTTGCCAAATAATTATACTAAATGTATTAATGAATTGTAAATTGAAGAAAATCGTAAAAGGTGCCTTATATAATTACCTTTGAATTTTGGTATGGTTCGAATATAATATAATATACCGGTCTTGCTTCATATTGTTATATCATAAGATTTAGTTGTTGCATTTTATTTTTAACATCAAAATCGCAAAAGCAGCCAAACAAAATACTACAAAAACTTAAAAAGCCATGTTGAGCCATAGAATTTTGAGGCTTCTTGTTTTCATGTGTTGTGTTGTTAAGTAAGTGTGGTTAATATTATGAATTTATACATCTTTTAATTATTAAATATTTTTTTCCATTTAAAATAATTTAAAAATATTAAAATGTTTTTTTTATAAAATACTAATATCATTACTTGTTAATAAAAAAAATTATGATTTAATATAATACTTGAAAGAGAAATGAAGACGGGCCTAATAATGCACCCCGTGTGAAATTAAGATAAAGTTGAAACGGACATGAAAGACCCGCACCATTAATCATCAAGACAATAATGTATCTAAATAATTAAAGTCGAATGCACCAAGGAAGAACTTTCGTCCTAACCACTATGCTATGGAAGGGAAATTGACATTTTACCTGTTTAAAGTTTCCTAGCTTTCTCATTTCAATCTTTAAAATTAGATTCGTCTCATTTTAATATTTAAAATTTAATTTGAGTCTTACTTTCTTTTTAACTTAAACGTCCCGTCACTTTCTCAAACGAAAAATCCATTATTTGAACTTAATATCCATGGTCACATGCAAGAACATAGCAATAAAGAAGAAAAATTATTACTTATATTTTTTTTTTACTCATTATTAGCCGGACGATTAATACTGGTAGTTAGCTTTTAAAAATTTAGCAAAGGCAAACTTAACTAGTTTGCATATATTTGTAACTTTTAAAATTAATTAGCAATTTTTGAAAATTTAGTGGAGTATCAAGTTTAATACTAAATTACTAAATTTTCTACAGAATTAACGAAGAAAATTTTGTGCTAATATCATTTTATTTCAATATTAAGGGGGCGATTAATACTAGTAGTTAGTTTTTAAAAATTTAAAGGAGGCAAACTTAACTAATATGCATATGTTTGTAATTTTTAGATGTAACTTTAATTGGTAAAATAGTATTTTTTTAAAAAAAATTAATGGGTGGGGGACAATTGTTTCCTTATTAATATATTTAGCACACAATCTCAGGTTTGATTTCTCGCTATGTCCAGATTTTTGGGATCAATACAATTTCTCATGATCGATAAACGTCAATCTTATGTAATTAGTTGGACGGGCTCATATATTCACAAATACTCAAAAAAAGAAGAAAAAAAAGTAGATAAATAAATAAAAATAAAAAATGATATGCTTTCAAACTTGAAGTACAATCACCTAGACAAATTACTGAACCAACCAAGTAGGCCCCGTTGTCTTAAACAGCCATGCAACAAATGGGTAATTGACATTTTCCCTGCATGAAGTTTGCTTTTATTCTCATTTGGTTCTTTAAAATTTTATTTTATTCCTCAAAATTTTAATTGCATCTCCTTCAATTTTTAATTTAGATATTTTGTTATTTTTTGGAATAAAAAATCTATTTTTGGACTAAATATTCATGTACCGTCTGCAGGGAAGGAACTATAATATTTTTCAAAAAGGGTAAGTTTAAAACTAAATTACCGAAGTCACTTTTTTAAAAAATTAATGAAACAAATGTTGTACTAATATTATTTTTGTTCAATGTTAGGGACACGATTAATACTAGTAGTTAACTTTTAAAAATTTAACTAAATTGCATTTAAATTATATTATTTAATTGTAAGTGATCAGGGATGGTAAAAATTATATTTTTACATGTTTTATTTACTGAATAATTATATTTGGTGTATTAATAAATTGTAAACTTCGGGAATGTCCAAACTATATACTGATGCATTCAGTATGACTATTTAGTAAACAATGCCAGTAAATATAGTATTATTGTATATGATATAATATGTTTGTCTCCATTATTAGCCTCTTGAGAGTAGAATAATCTACAATCAAAATGTGCCTTTAACAATTAGCTTTGAATTTTAATGTGATTTGGATAGAATAGAATATGATGGTCTCCATTCATTGGGAGCTTCAGAATAGAATAGTGTACAATCAAAAGGTGCCTTTCACAATCCCCTTTGAATTTTGATGTGGTTCGAATAGAATAGAATATACCGGTCTCCGTTCATTGGCTGCTTCAGATTGCTATAGGATATGCTTTACTTGGTGCATTTTATTCTAATGTGTAGTGGCACTATATTGTGATGGTAATGTTCTACGAAATTCATTTTATTTTAGGGTGAGTTTGATTGCCATAATTTCCCATTTTCTACATTTAGAATACCATAACTTAAAATAAAAACTAAAAAAATTAATATTTAAAATCTACTAATCAAGATCAATTAAAAAGATCCATAATGACTACAGAATTATGTAAATAAAATACGACCAATAAATTTTTTCTATATTAAAAATGCCATATTTTTTGGGCAAAAAATTAAAGTAATCAAACACATTTAATTGACATTTTCCATGCAACTCAATTCTAGGCAATTCAATTGCCTAGAACTTATTTTACTTCCATGCAAATTCGAAATGCTTGTAATCAAACACACCCTTATTGAAAAATATAAATAGCAGTTAGTCATATATTATTATAGTTATTTGATAGGTCTAATAGAGTGTGTGTGCATGTATACCATAATAAGTTATACAATATTATTATTTACTACAAACTAGTAACAACATCAAGTGTGTATAATACTCAACATCCGTGATATAGTTCGTAAAGCAATATTTCATGAATTATTTCCCTTAAATACAACAAAAATGCCTTAAAATAAAAAGATATCCACTGTAAGCTTTAGTGGGAAGTACCCTTATATGTTGTGCTCGATGGCACTCGGGTCGGGCCCAGGGCAACAACCGGGCCGGCCAATCCTCGCATATAGTAACGATATTGTCCCCAATTTAAACAAACTCCCCCACTTATATACCCACGTTGAGTTATACAATTTTTCCATGTGGGATCAATTTTAAGCCAACCATTCTCAACAATCTCTACCTTGGATCAAACCAATCCACCTTGGCTTCACCTTGGACTAACACTGGTCTACTTGGCTCCACCTGGATCTATACTATAGTCCACCATGAATCCACCTTTGAATTGTCCATATAGATTACCACTCAACAATGTCCATCCATTCCAGCTACTGGTATTGCTCCACAAGTCCGTGGATTCACCATCGACCTCTGATATTAATTGTTGTGCTCGCCGGCCCACGGATCGGGCCTGGGGCACCAACCAGGCCCCCCCAAGGCCAGCCGATCCGTGCACATAGTAACAATATTGTCCCCAACTTAAACACCTTTAGGCTACAGGTGTGGGGTTTTAACTTAAAAGGTATCGTTACTATGTGGAGACTCTCCATCACTTATATACCCATATTGAGTTTCACAATTTTTTCATGTGAGATCAATGGTTTGAGCCAGTCATTCTCAACATTATATATATATATGAAATTATTATGCTATGATTTTCTACAGTTTTTAAACATATATATTGGTACGACCTGTTTTTGTTGAAATCATAATGCAATAGATTTCACGTACTCTCATACATAACACAAGTTACTAGAGAATATTATTGGAGATCCTCTTAGTTTCTTTCTACCCCTCTAGATATAAATTCTAAATTCCAACAAAACAATAAAATTTTGAGAGATGCTATTGCCAGTTCCTTTCCAGAGCAAACCATCTCATTTTTATTACTTTTAATTCGACATAAAGTTATTTTGGTAGAGAATTGTTATTTTGTATTGTACTCCCAAAATTTGATATGAATGGGAATGAAGATATCTAATTTAAAGAAGAAAAAGAGTTCCAGACTCCATAGTAACATATACCTCGTGAAAGCTCAAAAAACCCAGCATCACAAATCATCAAGTCAATAATGCATCAAAATGGAATTTAGTCACTTAAAGTATGCTTGTTTTTAAAGTTCAAATCATTTTATTTTGGTACTTAATTTGAGTTACATTTCACTTTTATTTTAAATTATGTCCTATAAATTGTTTTGAACAAATAATTTAGTTTTTGGGAGTATCAAGTTTAATGCTAAATTACTACACTTTCTACGGAATTAACGAAGAAAATTTAGTATCATTTTATTTCAATATTGGGGGGGGGGGGGTGTTAATACAAGTACTTGGCTTTTAAAAATTTAAGGAAGACAAACTTAACTACTATGCATATATTTGTAATTTTTAGAAGTAACTTTAATTGGTAAAATTGTAATTTTTTAAAAATTTAGGGGGTGGGGGACAATTGTTTCCTTATTACTATTTTTATGTTGTTGTACCTTTCTGCATAGACAATACATTGTTTTAAATAAAAGTAATATGCATAACCCCTAGGGGTTGCCTCAATGGTAATGAGGTACTTGGGATTGAGTGATTTGGCACATGATCTCAGGTTTGATTTCCCACCGAGCATAAAAATCTCATGGAATTAGTTTGGATGAGCTCAGATATCCACAAATATCAAGAAAGAAAAAAAGGTAAATAAATAAATATGATATGTGTTCAATCTTAAAGTGCAATCAGCTGGGCTATTGACAAATAGGACTTGTATGAAAAAGTTTTTTGCAAAAGAACTAGGAAATAATAATTTTGTAAATTAATGGCCTATATTTGACCAAACTCCAAAAGGAGTGCAAAGTTAACTTTGCAGTAAATTTTTAAATTGCCTTTCTTTTATGGAATCATTCAAAATTAACTTTGCACTACATGTTTTTTAACATATTACATATTCAAAACCTATTTATTAATAAAATGTACAAATTTTTTTCGGATTTATGCAAAATTAAGTTTGCACTCCTTATTTTCTAAAACATTACTATATATTTGTGTTTATTTGATGTTGTTACAACAAAAATTAAGGTGGTCTAAATATTTGCTTAATGACTTTGAGTAATTTTTTATTTAAAGTAACAAAAAAAATTGCATGTGGATTGAATATATTTTATAAAGAGAGAAGTTATTAATATTTTAATTAGTGATAATATAATCTAGTTTAGGCTAGTTGGCCTTCCTTGCAGGAGATATATATATATATATAGAGAGAGAGAGTTAAAAATAATAATGAAAAAAAAAGGAAAAAAATTTGTTGGCTTAAAACGTGTTGGTATGGCACACTTGGAAATTTCTTCTTTCAAAGCTACCTGAGCCCTAATCTCTATGCTAAGTTGTTTGTGCCTTAATCACTACATATTTTCTACTGTTTGTTTACATTTGAGAATGGGATTTTAGGGTTCACTTATATTTTTTGGCTCTTCAAAAACAATGGACGTAATTAATATGAATATATGATCGACCATATATTTTTTAAATGAGTGTAACTATTACATAATAGTAATATAGAGGAAGCAGTAATATTTATTGTAAATTGTAATATAAAGACTCTTTCCATTATTTTATATTGCCGTTTCATGCTCTCTATCTAATAAAGCTCCTTATATTTTTTTACTTTTCAATTTTTTGACGTTTGATTGTCCAATTAGTTTCGAATTACTCAATAAGGCTCCATTCTTTTTCCCTTTTCATCACCCACACCTTTGTGTACAGTTAAGAGAGTCAATATATATATGTGCTTTTGCTATAGAAAATTGCTTTCCTAATGCCATTTTTAAAATAAATAAATAATTATGTAGTCTCCGTTTGATAACAACATGGAAAAGGAAAGTAAAAACAGTTGATTTTTGTGAAAAGTTAGAAAATAAGTTGAGATATGCGGTGAAATGTCTTCTTACTTTGTGACTTTTTCCTTAGAGAATTTTTTTTGATGGTTGAGGAAGAAATTTTTTTCATAAAAAAGCATGAAGGTCGGAAGGCATATACTCATAAAATAAGCATGAAATGGGGGCATCTTATCGTATGCCCTCAACTTATTTTTCAACTTCTTATCAAATCAAGTGTTTTTATTTTTCTTTTCCATGTTGTTATCAAACGGACCCATATTGTTCGATTTTGTATTCTATTTGTATCTTGTATGTTTTTCACTTTTATATTGAAAGAATAGTACGTATTAAGGTGCCTTGATTACTAAACCTAATTCGTTTGTAGTATATGGGGACTGTTTTCGATGCTTACAAAGTGTTTGATAGAATGCCTTAAAGAAACTTGATTTACTACAAGTCATGGAAAATGGTTTGTTGTAAAGGTAAGCGGTATATATTTCTCTATATTATTCGGTAAAAGTAGAAATGAAGTCAGAATCTAGATCTACAAATACTTAAATTTACTATTAACAGGCTACATTCAATTAATGGTGGGCAAATTATTAGATGAAAATAAAGGTCCATTGAGATTAGATTTTCGCAAGTATTTTTTTTCCCAATTAAAAAGGTGGATTATTAATTTTTTTAAGGCTCCGTTTGATATGGAAAAGGAAAATAAAAACATTTGATAAGACAAAAAATAAGTTAAGGCGTGTAATAAGATACTCTCCATTCTATACTTATTTTATGAGTAGATGTCTTTCATCCTTCATAATTTTTTGTAGAAAATTTTTCTTCCTCAACCACTAAAGAAAATTTCTTTATGGAAAAAGCTACAAAGTAAGAAGACATCTCACCACATGTCTCGAGTTATTTTCCAACCTCTCACAAAAATCAACTGTTTTTATTTTTCTTTTTTATTTTGTTATCAAATGGACTCTAAAAGTATGTATATATCTAGATTCATATTGGGCAAAGATTCCTTGCGTACTCGTTGCAATTAATACAAAGATCATTGAAGTAAAAGAATAATATAATAGCAAAATGATACATTATTTAGAACAAAACTAAAATTAAACAATTCACCCAAAATGTGTTGATATTTTGTTCATTTTTTCTGAGAATTAGAACGTCTAGAGTGGGTGGGCGTCATTTTCAAGTTTGATGCTTGGATATAATCAAAGAAGACTAGAAGAGAGAGTTTTCAGTCATGCACTAAAAGAATAGATGCCCACCATCTGTTTGTAAAATTGACTAAAAGATTGGCCAGCAATGATCAATCGAGGTGGTTGATTTCAGTCTTCAGAGGGGTACGTAGGAGTCCCACTAATAAATTTGAGAGAGGAGTGATGCAAACACGTTTTGGAAAATTTGTTCGCAACTTGATTACCTTCTTTGAATATATATGTGAGTGATGTTGATGCTCTTGACAATTGGACCAGAGAGTAAGGTAGGTCCATATATGGGGGTTCAAAAGTAAATAATAATTAATCATCACGTCTTAAATGTGAAAAATTCACTCTAAGGAAAAATATCAAGCTAGCCTTGGCTTTTGTGAATTAATGTTACATAATTTTTTTTAATGTAATACAACGACTCTCATATTTATAACATGAACAGTCTTTATATATATCTATATTATAAAACATCAAGTTTGACTTAAAAAATATAAGGATCTAATGGTTAAAAATACATATGTTATGGTGTGCATTAGTTCTACACCCTTGAATGAGTTTTATACATACATTAAGATGTCACATCAAAGTTAAAACGATCACACCAATAATATACACACGATAAACTCTCACAAACTAATAATATTATCTATACTAAAAATGCTATAACTAAAAATAAAAAATTCAAAATTTAATAAAATATATATTTTTTTTAAATCTACTAATTAATATCAATTAAACAAGATCCATCATGACTATAAAATTATGTAAAAAAAAATCAAGAAAAATTATTGAGCAACATTTAAGAATCCATATATTGTTGGATTATTTTTACATTTTTCGTTGATATTTGTCGAAATAAACTAATGATGTTGTCTATTTAGATTTAGAGTACGTTACTCTTTTTTATTATATTATTTTACCATGCCGGATGGCACAGGTATACCCTAGTTGTCAATAAAAGAGGAAGACAATAATTTAGTTTCATTCAGCTTAACTGTAAAAATGGCTACAAATTTATTATTGTACCAAAAAATTAACAGAAAAATATATATTAGGCCCGGCCATTCGAAAGAGGACGGTTCTCATTTTAAGAAAAATAAGTACTGTCCATTTTTAGAGACAAATAGATAAAAATAAAATAAAATCTTTAAATTTGGTGGAGATGATCACTACAATGAGTAGATAATCTCTACAAAATTTCATCGATTGAAAATATCAGACTGGAAGTGGGTGTAATAAAAATATAACATATACGTTCATCCCCATAAGAATTAATGAAAAAAACTCATATGTACGTTAACCTCTCGAAATAGACGGGCCATTTTTTATTTTTTTTTCATAGTGAAGACCATCTCCTTTAGAGCGGAAGTGTATATATACGCGTGCACAGACAAATATATATCCCCTTCTCTTAAAGGACCAGATTGAGTTTTGGTCGTTAAAGACAGACCAACTAATTTGAAGGGTAAACAGATGAATTTTTTTCATGAAAATTAGTGAAGATGATTACCATAATTAGTAGATCATGCCTACCAAATTTCTTTAAAACATGCAATCGGCTGGGAAGTGAGTTAACTAAAAGATCGATATATATATATGCACATTTCTTGCTGTTGAAATTTTAGATATTTAGTTAACTCACTTCTTAGTTGAATATTTTGATAAAATATAGTGGACATGATCTAGTAATCGTGGAGATCGTCTTCACCTGATCATAAAAGAAAGGAAATAATATATATATGTATATATATATATGCAAATATATGCATTATAAAACATCATGGGTTGACTAATAGATGTAATTTAATCTACGGATCATAAGTGATTCCCGATTTTGTTAATATTTGTGAGTCAGTAGATTAAGTTTACTATAAATTATCAAATCAATAAAAAGTTCGCTTGCACGCTAAATATACACACAAACCTAATTCTTGCTCTCTCACCACATCACCGCCGTCTTTACTCTCTCTCACCAACTTTTTAATAAAACTTTAAAATATCATAATTTTAAATTCAAATATCATAGGATCATTTGGGTTTAATTTGGCCCTCATTTAATTTTCATAACAAAGTTGGCATCCATTTTTATGTTTCTTAATTCGTACATTGGACCACATTTTAGATAGAACTTTTAGTCAACCACTAGTAAACCTTCTCCATGTCAAAAATACCCTTCTTTAAAAATACTTGGGACTTTTTAGGTTAGAAATAACTATAAAAATGCAATCATTTTTATTTTAGTACCTCTCAATATAGGGGACCATGCTCTAATTAACAAGCTGCTAATAGCGTATCAACCAACGCAATATGGATTATGGAACTTTTGTTAAAATTAAAAATGTACTTTTATATATACAGGACTATGTTTACACTAATAATCCACACGCAATTTAAGTATGAAACTCTTTTTGAAATTAGAAAGTATTTTGTTATTTAATTAATTAATATTATAAATTATTGCCTCTATAAATATTTTTATAAGAATATTTTATAATTAATATTTCAAAATAATATTTAATTTTCAATTTTTTATCAACCAAAATACCGGTCATGTTGAAAATTATATAGGGAAATTTTCAAAACAAAGAAGATAATTAACCTTAACCCATTAATAGACATTGGTAATCAAGTAGTAAATATATTCAGGGAACTAAACAGATAGATCTGTATACATTACTGGCCCAACCTTGATCAATGGATATCTCAATAGTTAATATTAGGATATTCAAACACATGGGGTGCTAGTATAGGAAAAAAAGGGTGGGTTTTTCCACTTTATGTCTAGGTTTTGAGCCACGGAAAGGTCGTTTCCCTTCCTCTTCCCTCCTGTGGTGGGCAACCACCATATGTATTCATGTAATGCTTGTATAAAAAAAATACTAGGATATTCAAGATTCCTTTCATTTGACTATATAATATAACACATTTGAACCTAGTATAGCAAACCATCTTCATGTTTTAAAAAGAAAAGAGAGAGAGAGAGAGAGAGAGAATTTATAAGAATCATAACTAGCTAGCTAGCTACCATGGATCTCTTCCTCTCATCTCTTCTTATAGGACTCCTCTTTATACCATCCTTTCTCATTTTATTTTTCATCTACAAAACCAAAAGCAACAAAACAAAACTTCCACCGGGCAAAACCGGATGGCCAGTCATCGGAGAAACACTCCAATTTGTTAGCACTGGCCGAGCTGGTCACCCCGAGAGATTCGTCAATGAAAGAATGACAAAATATTCCCCTGAGATATTTAAAACGTCAATCGGGGGTGATACAATGGCCGTCTTCTGTGGCCCTGCAGGCAACAAGTTCTTGTTCTCTAACGAAAACAAGCTCCTAGTTACGTGTCTCCCACACAATTCTTTGAAAATTATAAACTCCCCCAGCCCATCCCCATTGATTACTGCTAACAAAACACACAAGATTCTTCCCCAGTTTGTCAAGCCCGAAGCACTCCAAAAGTACGTACCTATGATGGATTATACAGCAAGGAATTACATCGAGAGAGAATGCAGTGCTCCTAGTAGAGAAGTCAAAATTGTCCCTCTATCACAAAACTTGGCCTTCTCTTTGGCTTGTCATCTATTCGTGAGTGTTGAAGATCCTCGGCTCATCGCCAGGATTGCTAACAGTTTCAAGCTTGTAACCAGGGGGCTATTTTCGGTGCCCATAAATTTTCCAGGCACCGCTTTTAATCGTGCTATAAAGGCTGCGAATTTGATTAAAAAAGAGCTTTTGCCGATTATCAAGCAGAGGAGAAAAGATTTGGCCGAGAAGAAAGATGTGGAATGTCCGCATGACTTGTTATCAAAAATGCTTATATGGACTGATGAGGAAGGCAAGTTTTTAACGGAGATAGAGATCCCTATCCTTATCTTGGGTATATTGTTTGCGAGCAATGAAACTATAACCATCCTCATGACCTTTGTCATCTATTTTCTTGCGGATCATCCTGATGTCTATGCCAAAGTCCTTGAAGGTAAGTGAAGATTTCTAAGAATGAAATAAATACATAAATAATTTAATAGAAAAATTAGGGCAGGTCCTTATCTTTGAACGTTTGTAGGATGCGGTACACTAACTCTTTCTTCTTTTTCTTCTTTTTAAATGGGGACCAAATCCTAAAAGCCCCTAAATAAATATATATTTGGGCATCTATATATACTAGAAATTTCAGGTGCCGACGAGCCTGTACAAATTGATCCTTTTCACGACGGTTTTGCGTCATAAAAAATACCCCCAAATGTTTTTATAACAGAAAACTGTCGTAAAAGAACCAATCCGTAAGGATTGGTCAGTACCAAAACGGACCCCCTCTCTCTATATATATATCTTCAGTTGACTAATTTCGTTGTTTTCAGTCTAGTTTGTACACTTGCTTTTAAGATTTTTCAAGTCTTATTGTTCCTAAAAAATGTTTATCTTGATTAATAGAACAACTCAAGATTGCGAAATCAAAAGGGTTAGAAGAGTTGTTGAGCTGGGAAGATATGCAAAAGATGAAGTATTCTCGTAATGTTATAAATGAAGTTTTGAGACTTGTGCCTCCTGCTACTGGAAATTTCAAAGAAGCTATAAGCAATTTTACTTACGGGAACTTCTCAATTCCCAAGGGATGGAAGGTATACTTTCTATATAATCAGTTGGTTAGTACGTTGAGAGTTGTAAAAGGGCACTGATTCGCCTTCTCCTCGAAAACCTGATTTACTAAAAAAAATACGGAGAAATAATTTATGCCCAAAATTATCCCAAATGTTGTAGCCTAAATGAATTTGAACCACACATGCACAAAAATATAGGAGATTGACATAAAGTGATGAATGGTTTAGATGCATTTACCGGCGAATTACCACACGGGATAGGGCCCAGATATTGGGACTATTTTTTTTTCTTGGGTCATCTAGCATTAATTTCTTATAATTGTCAAATATAAATCATTCATAAAATTATTTCATTATCAGGTTTTTTGGACTGTACATACAACGCATAAAGATCCAAAATACTTTCCGGATCCAGAGAAGTTCGATCCGTCAAGGTTCGAAGGAAAAGGGCCAATACCGTTCACTTTTGTACCATTTGGAGGAGGACCAAGGATGTGCCCTGGAAGCGAGTTTGCTCGTTTGGAAGTACTAACCTTTATGCATAGGTTAGTAACAAAATTCCGATGGGAAAAACTAATTCCAAATGAAAAGATTGCATATGACCCGCTTCCGATGCCAGTTAACGGACTTCCAGTTAGACTTTTTCCCCATCGAAGCTAATTTGGTAGGGATGCACACAATTTTTTGGTCAAATTTCACAATTTAGGCATTTGAATCGGCAAATTTACTATCTGTGACAAGATTCAATTAGGAAACAAACTGAATTAGGAAGGTTAAATTTGACTTCCATTAAATCCTGCATGATTCTTGGCATCAATACTATAGGATCCCACGATCTCTACGATTTTTTATTTTTGGCAATTATTTTGAATTTATTTCCTTTCTTGCAATTTCCTCTTTATAACTGGGTTTCTTTGTAATTGTAAAAGGCAAACTATTGTTCAACAAAATTTTATGGTTTTTTTTTTGTTTTATTTGTTTGTTTGTGTCTAGAGTGTTTATTCCTTGTTTAATTAGTCTAGGTTTTGCCCATTTCATAATTTTCCACTCCTTCAACTTGAATTTAAGTTGTAAGGGGAATTTGTTGAATTCCCTAATGATGTGAACCGGAAGAAATCTGATGCCTCTAGTATAGTTGTACCCACAAGCAATATCTGTACTAGGTTCTCCATGAATAATTACTATATATGTGAAAAATATGGGTAATTAGTAAAAATGATCCTTAAAGTTTGACCTGAATCTCTCACTCATTCCTAACGTTTAATTTTCAGTTAAAGAATCTTTAAAGTTTCCAATTTTTCCTCGCCTGTCCAAAACTGGATGCCCCATTAAAAAGATGGATGAAAAACGTGCGTGATTGTCACGAGCCACTCTTTTAAAGGGCATTTTGGATGCTTTAACCAAAATTAGAAACATTAAGTATGTTTCAACCCAAAATAAAAGGTTTTAAAGATGCATAAACCAAAATTAGAAACTTTAAGGTTGTTTCAACCGAAATTAGAAATTTTAAGGATACTTGAACTGAAAATTAAACTTTAGAGATGAGCGAGAGATTTGGGCCGAACTTGAGGTTCTGCAATCCAAGAGCAAGAGGATGTATTTTAAAAGTCCAATATATATCCTCTATGAAAAAAAAAACACACGACACTAATTTCAACATATTGATCGGTGAATAGCACATATTCAACTCCTCTGGAGTAATAGAATCACTCTAAAAGTTAAAGTCAAAACAAATCACAACTCACTATTCTAAATTAAATAAGTGGTTCAGCCGTTCAGAACATCTTGGGTGTCATTTTTGAGATAAAATCAAAAATTACATCTTTTTAAGAAACTCACACGTAACGTGTAAATTCGCAACAAAAGAAGTAAAATAAAAAACGACATCTTTTTAAGGATTTTTCAGATATACACTACCTGTCACTTTAAAAATTGGTGCCTTAAAAGAAGTAAAATACATTAAAATATATATATTATTTAAAATAATACTAAATTTTTTTATGGTGCCATTACAGACACTCTTATTATAATCATTGCGAGTATTTTACCTCTGAGTAGACACTTGATATTTAAGATATGTGATGACTTTTATAATTTTATGTTATTTCTGAGAGCTAATTGGTGTTTATGGGTGGTTGGGGGATGATTTTGTTTGAGATCCAAGCTATAAGCCTCTTGGTCAATGCCCAATGACCAAGGCAAGAAGATTAGGAATACTGCCTTTTAAGTTTGAATATCAAGTTGAAACTATATTTTATTTAATTATATGATTGTATAAAATTTTAATGGATAAAATTAAATATTTATTTCACCTTTTTATTACATATATTTCTAATTTTAAGTTGTTGAAGACATTTTATAGAGATGATTTATTCATTGTAGTTATCATCTTCACCAAGTTTCCTGAAAAAACCAACCGTTTATTCTTTAAAATGGACGGTCCTTGGTTTTTCTTGAATTAAGGATTGTCTCTTTTAGATCGGGTTTGATATATATTCATAGATATGTGATATATATGTGTATATATACACTATCAATACCCTTTGGTCTTTAAATAGAACAACTATTTTGAGGGGGTAATCAAATGATTTTTTTTAATGAAATTTGGTGAAAATGATCTCAATGATTTATAAATCGTCGCCACCAGATTTTATCTAAAAATTCAAGTAGTTGAAATTTAGATGTTTAGTTAACACTCATTGCTGTTGAATTTTTCAATACAATTTGGTGGAAATGATCTGCTAATCATATAAATCATCTTCACAAAGTTTCATCAGAAAATTCATCTATTTACCCCTTTTAAAATGATTGGTCTTTAGGAGAAGGGGCTGTATAATATATATATACAGTCACATTTTAAAAATGGTTTCATTCTCTTCGCTAAAGAATGTATTTCCTTTTTTGAGCAGATAAATGATTGGTTTTATTGGTAAAAATTGGTGGGGATGCGGAGATCATCCCCACCTAATTTTATCAAAAAAATTAATCAGAAAGTGGATGAATATAGGTGTATTTCTATCCTATGTGTCATGGACCTTGTAAATTTTTTTTATATCTAATTAGCAATATATTTATATGAGTAGAAAAGGATTAAAAAAACGGTCTCCAATGGTATATAATTTCTTCCTTACTTGTCATATAAAAATTTTCTATCATTATTTCTACATGTAGAAATACTTATAGAAATTCCCTATATAACTCGCCTTCCACCTCATTTAAAAATAGCTATAGAAATGACCATTGGAGCACTTTTTTTCATCTTTTCTTTTTTAACATAAAAATTTGCTTTGATAGAAATGACCATTGAGGTGGCCGTGATAATATAATCTAGTTTAGGTTGTTGGCTTTCCTTGCAGCACACAGAGAGAGAGAGATAGAGAGAGAATTAAAATAATAATAAAAAAAAGAAAAGAAATTGTTGGCTTAAAACGTGTTGGCATGGCACACTTATAAATTTCTTCTTTCAAAGCTAGCTGAGCCCTAATCTCTATGCCTAATTTGTACCTTAATCACTACATATTTTCTACTATATGTTTACATTTGAGAATGGGATTTTAGGATTCATGTATATTTTTTGGCTCTACAAAAACAATGGATGTAATTAATATAAATATATGACCATATCTTTCTTAAATGGGTGTAACTATTACATAATAGTAATACGGAGGAAGCGGTAATATTAATTGCAATATAAAGACTTTTTCCATTGTTTTATATTTCCGTTTCATGCTCTATATCTAATAAAGCTCCTTTAATTTTTGACTTTTCAATTTTTTGATGATTGATTGTGTAGTTAGTTTCCAATCACTCAATAAGGCTCCATTCTTTTTCCCTTTTCATCACCCACACCTTTATGTACGATGTAGAGAGTCAATATATGTGTGCTTTTGCTATAGAAAATTGCTTTCCTAATGCCTGTAGTGAGCCTAGGTCTACTAAGGCTACTACTATAATTTTAATAATAAAAATGCACTCAATCTCTGAAAGATCTACTGCCAGAGCCTCATTTTAGGGCAAAAGCCATTTCATTTCATACCCTATTCTATTATATATTCTGGCTTATATAGCCTTTTGGAAAAGAAAGGAAAAAATAAATAAAAAGAAAACAATATCTTGTACCATTGGACAGCTCACCTAAACACCTCAACAATTACCAACAGTCATAACTCACAAGAATATGCTTTCTTATCTCACAAAAATATGCCTTCCTATCCACGGCTCATTATCACTATAGATACAAAGACAATAGTGCCCTCAGAAATATAGGAGAATCACAACAATACTCCTCCCTTTAACATCCTTGTACTCAAGGATTGAAGTCTAGAAACTGATTTGCAATGAAGGTGGAGTCTTCCCAAGTTGCATCTTCAGCAGTAGAGTTGGTCCACTGAATAAGCACTTGTCCCACTGCATGATTGTGTCGTTTCACTATTCTTCTATTCAAAATAGCCATAAGCTCCACTCGAGTTTGCCCTTGGTCATCAGCATATGGTAAGTCTTGGATGGGCACCTTCTTTTTGCTTAGTTTCTTCTTGAGTTGAGAGACATGAAAAATAGGGTGAATCTTTGAACCAATTGGTAATTGAAGCTTGTAGACTACTTTACCTATTCTTGCCATTACTTTGTAGGGACCATAGAATTTTGCTGCCAGCTTGAGATTTCTTCAAATTGCCATTGTGGACTGTCTATAAGGCTGTAAACGTAGGTATACCCAGTCACCTACCTTGAATTCTCTGCCAGTCCTCTTTTTATCAGCCATGATTTTGGTTCTGTTTTGAGCCAACTTCAAACTTTCTCTAGCAAGTTGTAGCATAATCTTCTTTTATTGTAAATGGTCTTCTACGGAGGCAATTGAAGTAGCAGAATGATCAAAGAAACCTTGAATTTGAGGGATATACCCGTACAAAGTTTGAAATGGAGACATTTTCATTCGAGAATGGTAGTGAGTGTTAAACCACTACTCAGCAAATGATAACCATTGATCCCAAGCCTTCGGTTTATGACCCACCATACACCTTAGATAAGTTTCCAAACAAGCATTGATTCTTTCAGTTTGACCATCTGTTAGGGGATGGTAGGCAATACTTAGCTTCAGTTCAGTACCCAATAACTTGAATAATTCTTGCCAAAAGCTTCTAGTGAAAATGGACCCTCTATCTGATATAACTGAGAGAGGCAGACCATGGAGCTTGTAAACAGAGTCCATAAATGCTCTTTCAACTTTATAGGTTGTAAATGGGTGACTCAAGCCAATGAAATGGCTATATTTTGTAATTTTATCTAGAACCACTAGAATAACTTCCTTCCTTTATGATTTTGGCAATCATTCTATGAAGTCCATGGTAAGGTGCTGCAATGCTTGTTCTGGAATAGGGAGAGGCTGTAGAAGTCATGCGGGAGTTACATTCTTTAATTTGTTTCTTTGGCAAATGTCATAATTAGTAACAAAGGCTTTAATATCAGACTTCATTCCCGGCCAGTAGAAATAAGACTTAGCCTTTTGGTAGGTGCCAAGAGATCCAGACTGTCCCCCCTCATTGGAAGAATGAATGACTTTGAGAATTCTAGTTTTTAGTGCTACGGAGTTTCCCAGATATAGTTTGTTTTTATACCTTAAGACTCCATCAGAGAAGGTGTAATGTGGGACATTGGAAGAATCTTGCTATAATTTTTACAGCAATGATGCGACTTGGGAATCATCAACCTAGCCGGCTATTATTTCTTGCACCCAATATGGTTAAATAATTGTGATGGCATTGATTTGCCTGCTTTCTGCATGTAGCCTGGATAATGCATCTGCAGCTTTGTTTTCACTTCCACATCTATACTTGATTTTATAATCATAACCCAACAGTTTGGTAGACCACTTTTGTTGTAGCATCGTGGATAACTTTTGACTGGCAAAGTGTTTGATACTTTGCTAATCAGTGAGAACCACAAAATGCCCGCCAAGTAAGTAATACTTCCAATGATGCACTGCCATTAATATGGCAAGCATCTCTTTTTCGTAGGTAGATAACGCCAAGTATTTGGGCCCTAAGGCCTTACTGAAATAAGAAAGTAGTCTTCCTTGTTGCGTAAAGACTACCCCAACTCTAGAATTACAAGCATCAGTCTCAAGTGTTAAAGTTAGGGTAAAATCAGGCATGGCTAGAACTGGTGTGGTAATCATGGCTTTCTTTAAAGATTCGAACACGGCAGTAGCTTTGGGTGTCCAATGGAAATTCCCTTTCTTTAAAAGATCAGTTAATGGTTTGGCAATGATATCGTACCCTTCAACAAATCTTCTATAATATTCCGTGATGCCTAAGAACCCTCTTAACCCCTTAAGAGTAGTAGGAGTTGGCCATTGTAACATACATTGGACTTTGTTCCAATCAGCTGAGACTCCCCTTCCACTAATCATATGCCCCAAATAATCAATTATCGTTTGGGCAAAAGCACATTTGGACTGCTTAGCATAAAGCTTGTGATTCCGCAAAACAAATAAGACTACCTCTAAATGTTGCACATGTGAAGCTAATGCGGGGCTATAGATTAAGATATCATCGAAAAATAATAGAACAAATCTTCTCAGATAAGGCTGGAAAATCTGATTCATCAATGATTGAAAAGTAGCTGGGGCATTGGTTAACTCAAACGGCATGACCTTAAATTCGAAGTGACCCATGAGTTATGAATGCAGTTTTATGTATATCTGGCTCATGGACCTTTACTTGATGGTAACCAGACCTCAAATCAATTTTGGAGAAAATAGTGGCCCCATTTAATTCATCTAGTAACTCGTCAATGAAAGGAATATGGTATTTATCTTTCACTGTCCCTTCATTTAATTTCCTATAGTCAACATAAAATTGTTGTGATCCATCTCTCTTTTTGACTAAAATGACAGGTGAGGCATAGAGGCTATGGCTAGGCTGGACTATACCACTGCTGAGCATTTCTTTTATGAGCTTTTCAATCTCTGACTTCTGAATAAAAGGAATCATGTATGGTCTCTTTGGTTTAGGGGGTTCAAAATTGGGTTTTAAATTTATTATATGGTTTAGGCTTTTTTCTTATGGTAACTCCTTCGGTTCCTCAAAAACATCACTATATTGCTGCAGTAACCTTTGGACAGGAGCAAGTGGTGTATTAGAATGGGAAATGACAGATAAAGCAAATAAATGGCATATTAGACTTTGAGCCCCTTTTTTGCACATTTTTGCTAAACTTTTGCCAGTGATAACTTTTATAGAAGCTATTTCTTTTGTCCCCTGCAGGGTAACCTTCCTTCCTCCTTTTTTAAAAATGAGTCTTAAATTGTTGAAATCAAATAACAAGGGACTAAATTGCCTCATCCAATCCGTACCCAATACCATGTCGCACCCTTTTAGGGATAACTCAATATATATATCCTTTTAGATTTTGAAACCAATGATTTCTCAGTCTAATATTTACATTCAATAAATACAATATGATAAATATAAACCTTGATTGAAACATTTTTCCTTTGAGTTGTAGATGTGTTTTCATTTTATACTTGAATACTCTTTTGATGATATTTATTTTAGTGTTGTTACAACAATAATGCGAGATTCAATTTTCTCTAGTAGAAGCAAATAAAGGTAGTCAGAAAGAAATAAACAAGGAAATGGTGTTTGTGTTTAGAATTAGATTGAAAGAAAGAGGATGAAAGGAAGAGAAGTTTTTAATTAAGGCACCCTTGTTATTTCTTGATAATAGGTGTGTAGACCGGAAATTGAGAGTGCCTTTACCAATATTCTAAAAAATTTCAAAAAACCATTTCTCAAGTGTGGTGTTATTTATACACCTATTGTCACAAATACTTTCCTTGTCACAAACACCCGCTAAGGTAAATTTTTAATCACTAACACCCCCTAAGATCCGCTTAATGAAAGATGAGTGCGCACACACACTCACCTCACTTGAGAAATATTTGTTTATAAGAACTCACTTAACATCAATGAATAGATTATTGAGTGTTTTCTAAATAAGGTTCACTTAACGAGAGGTGATTGTACTTACATAAACTCGGCTCACATCAAAAAAATGTGTTACTAAATACTCACATAATATTAGACAATAAAAAATATATTTATAATAGATAAAAAAATATTAAAATATATTTTTAGTTAATTTAAAAAATATGTTTGTGAAACATTTAAAAAGAGAAAATGGGTTATAAGACATCACTCTGTAATATTTTACAATTCTAAGGAAGAACTCATATTTAACAAACATAGGTAGGACTAATTTCATTATTTAATTCTAAATTAAGGACACTTTTGATAATATTGATTTATTTTAAGGATAATGAGAAATATTAATGTATAAAAATACCCCTCATATAAAGCTTTAAGCATGTAATATAAACATTTAAGCATCTTCACCCTCACTTCACCTGCTTTTGGACTATCCACTTGTATTTTTTCTACCTTCGCTGCCTTTCCCGCCTCCCAACACACCATCGCTGCACCACCACCATCCGACTCTCCGATCGTATCGCCGATAGGAGAGCCGTTCTCACCATCTTCTTCTTTTTCTTCTTATTTTTTTTGCAGGTGCAATCGTAAAATAGATGTAACTTTTGATCGAACCGTTGGATTAGGCAGATTTTTGAATATATTATTCAAAAGACAAAGTTACTATAATTATGTAAAACATCAAGAAGATCACATGTTTTTTTGCTATCGAAATCGACCAATTTTGACAGCCCAACAGGATTAAAAAAAAAATCTGATCGCAACTCTTTTTAAGTAAATACTATCAATGGTCACTGAATTATTGGCCAATTTTACCAATGGCTACTGAACTTTATTTTGTTACAATCGGACCATTAAACTTTTAAAAAGTGCTACTATTAGCCACTCCGTCAAATCCCACCGTTAAAAATTAACGGAGCCAAGTCATGTGTTAAAATCTAAGGGCATTTAAGTCATTTTTCTTTTTCTTTTCTTTTCTTTTTTTCATTTTCTTTTCTTTCTTTCTTCTCCTTCTTTTTCCTCTCCTGAGCTGTTACTTCTTCTTCTGAGCTGTTGCTTCTTCTTTTTCTTCATCTTCTTCTTTCGAGCTGTTGTTGCTCCTTCTTCGTCTTCTTCTTCACTATTCTCAAAACCTCACTATCATTTTCACATTCACAATTCTCCTTTTTCTTTCCATTTTTCTCAATTCATCTCTAAATAAATCAAATAGCAATTGATCTATACACACACAAAAAAATGGATTTTGGTCCCCCAAAAATTTCTTTCTCTCTCTCTGCTAATTTTCTCTTTCTATCTCCTCTTCTCCATACACAAACAAACAGAAGATTCTGGAAAAAGGGCTAGGATTCCTCTAAACAGAGGACCCGGTACTGATGGTTCCGGTAGTGGTTGTGATGGTGGTGCAACGGTGAGGCGAGGACTGCGATGGCAATGAGGGGTGGGGGGGTACGTCATCATTGATGGCGGAGATGAGGGGTGGGGAAAGAAGAAGAAGAAGAAGAAGAAGAAGAAGAAGAAGAAGAAGAAGAAGAAGAAGCAGCTCGGAGGAGGAAGAAGAAGCAGAAAAAAGAAAGAAAATGAAAAAGGGAGAAGAAAGAAAGAAAGAAAAGAAAAGGAAAAGAAAAAAAGTTAAATGACTTAAATGCCCCTAGATTTTAACACAAGACATGGCTCCGTTAATTTTTAACGGTGGGATTTGACGAAGTAGCTAATGGTAGCACTTTTTAAAAGTTTAATAATCCCATTGTAACAAAATGAAGTTCAGTGGCTATTGGTAAAATTGACCGATAGTTTAGTGGCCATTGATAGTAATTACTCACTTTTTTTAGGAACCCTACATCGATCCATATATATATACATATATATAAATTGAGTGGATGTTGATCTCAACAATTTTGTTATTCTATGTTTTGTAATGGTGCTAACATCATTTTAGTACCTTCTGGTTATCGTCATGTATGTTGACAGGTGGTGCTAAATACATTTAGCACCTTCTGGTTGTTGTCATGTGTATTGACATGTGGTGCTAAATGCATTTAGTACCTTCTAGTTGTTGTCATCTGTATTGACAGGTGGTGCTAAACGCATTTAATACCTTTAAATTACTTGTTACTTCTTGTTTAAAAGGTGGTACTAAATGGCTTTTAGCAACGTCAAATCTATTTTACATTTGCAAAAAATGGTGCTAAATTGCTTTTAGAACTATCATATTGCTTGTTAGTGTATTGACCATTGGTACTAAACAGATTTAGCACAATTGGTGTTAAAACATTACACAAATTTAGCACCATTGTTGCTAAAACAGATTTAACACCATTGGTGGTAAAACAGATTGGTGTTAAACAGATTTAGCAGCATTTGTGCTAAAAACAAATTAGTGCTAAACATATTTAGCACCATTAGTGCTAAAATAGATTGGTGCTAAACAAATTTAACACCAATTGTGATGAGACGTGGGATGTTATAAGGAAAGGATATAAGTGTATTTTTTATACAATGTCTTTAATTTACACAACTAATTTAGGGAAAAAGAAAAATTAAACCCTGAAGTTTTGGTGTAAATTCAATTTCTCTCCTGATATTTCAAAAAATGAAATGTCTTCCTTAAAGTTGTTGTAATGGTTCAATTGAGACTCTCATCTCGTCCTAATTCCGTTAACAATTCTCTCCAAATAATTTACACTTAACCCCTTAAAACTTAAAAAGTGACACTAAACCCCTTTAATTTATATTTTTTTTAACTTTTAACTCCTTTTTTTAAAGATTCATTACCAGCTTCTTGATGACGGAGTGTGATGTACACGAGCCGATGTCAGCGAGGACTGTTCTAGTGAGGTTCGCGTCGAAGATTAACAACTTCTCGAGGAGTTGGAAAATGGAGAAATTAGCTAGCAACTAAATATAGAGGGGAATTGATTGTATATTTATTTCGATTATAACTCATTTGGATTGTAACCCATCTCGGTTACAAACCCACTTCAAGGCTTCGCCAACGCCGGAGATGCCACAGTGAGAGGATGAAGTGTTTAGCAATGTGTATTTCTCTATATATATGTGTGTGTGTGTATATATAATTGCGTTTCTTTCTCCCTACATACGTATATATATATACAAAATCGAACACAAATCAAACTCAAATTTCAATTTTAATTGAGATCAAATCAAATCGTGGTGGGTTCAAATTGAATTGGAAAATCGAATTTTCTTTTGATGGGTTTATATCTAATTGAAAACCCACCAATTAAGTTTTGTATTTTATATAACCAAAACACCTACAAAAATCTTTATTTTCATTTATAATTCAAACCTCCAAAACAACTCAATTACAACTGATCACATTGAGTAGGCAAAAAAGATAAACTCCCCTTCTCAAGATCATGTATAATAAGAAGATTTTGTTGTTGAACATTCCCGAAAATCGACATTGAACCCGAGGCTGTCATTGCCAAGCACACTGCCCAGATCTGCTACCATATAATTCTTCGACGGTAATTCCAAATCCACCCCTTTAAAGTGGAACTTCAGTTTCGGGACTACCATTTATGACATAAACTCTTTTTTCACCATCTCATTTGTTTGATTATAATTCTAAGTCCCTAATTATAGTGGAGGGACGGTGTAATGAGGTTGCATTGGGGTGAATATATATATATATATATATCTTGTATGGAACTATATATATATATGTATGTATATGAGTATGTGTGTTGTAGAGAGAGAAGGGAAGTGATGATGATGGTAGTGGGGGGGGGGGATGAAGGTAATGGTGGTAGTGAGGGAATGAAGGTTGCCGATGGTGGTGACCAAAAAGGGTAGTGTTTGAGGGGGTGGTCGGAGATGGAGGGCGGAGCTATTAACACCGGTGACGGATATAAGGTACTAGAGGCAACTGTTGGGGGTTAGAGTTTAGGATTCATTTGGATCGGAGAAGAAGAGGGTGATGAAGATTATGTATGTATATATATCAATGGCCGATTTAAAAGTTAAAAAAATATATAACTTAGGGGGTTTAGTGCCACTTTTAAAGTTTTAAGGGGTTAAACGTAAATTATTTGGACGGAATTAGGACGAGGGTCTCAATTGAACCAATGTAGCAACTTTAAAGAAGATATTGCATTCTTTTAAAACACCAAGAGAGAAATTGAATTTAAACCTAAACTTCAGAGTTTAATTTATCTTTTTTCCACTAATTTATAAGTATCTTTTAAAATTATAATTATGTTATTATTGAAATGAGGCCTTATGCCCAATTGTCTCAATTTAATAATCACTCTTTCTTAATGTTAACTTAGGTGCTGTTCACTTATCACTTAAAATGCCACTAAAATCTAAAAACTTAAAATTTTCAGATTTAAGTGGTTTAAAAATCCAACTCGGTAAAAAACACGGTTGAATGGAATGTGATGTTTTTCAGATGTGGGGTCTTGTATGTGGGTGATTGATGCCCTGCTCTAAGTATTACTGTTTGGAAATGATTCTTGGAATGATCACAACCACTTACTTGCAATGTTGTTCCCTTTTTTTTTTTTTTTTTTTTTTTTTTTTTTTTTTTTTTTTATCTCTTTTGGTATGTTTTTTTTAAGGACTTTGGCTCTCGCCACCATATACAAATCTACCCTCCCATTCATCCTCCAAGATCAACAATCTTACTGCATATAAGAGCTCATTGTGGTTGGTTATTTTTAGGGGTGGGAAAATATACCATTTGTACCGTACCAATCCATACCAAACCGAATCAATACCAAATTGTACCAAAAATTTGGTAATGGTACAATACTGATTGGTATTGTACCATACCGAATTACTTTGGTACGGCACTGGTATTCATATTCATTACCGATGGTATACCCACCGTACCGATTTTTTGGTACGGTATGGTATATCGTACCATACCAATACCAAATGTGCCATTATACCAAATATTAAATAAATACCAAATTACCAATATTTCATAATTAGATATAGATGAAGTTAGATGAACGGTCCATATTGTCCATTTTCTCTTTAGACCAATTTCAGCTTTAAATCATGTAACAATTCTCGTTCCATATAAATATTCCATTTAAACAAATTTTGTCGATTCATTTTAATATTGTTCAGTTCATTTAAGTCATTTCACTGAGTATGCACTCGAACTTTGACATATATAATATCTATCGATGATGAGAAGATGTTGGTTTTGTTTTCTTTCACAATAGGCAATGACAGTCTATAATCTTAACCGATGATATCAAGTAAAAGAAATAAATTAAAGTATCATAAGTTTTATTCTAAATTTGGGAACCTAGTTGGTTGAGTGAGACTAAGATAGATAAATTATAGATATACATGTATGTATATATTCTGCAATTCTTCTTAATTGTAGGGGTTTTAAGTTCTTCATCCTCCTTTTAGTTCTATAAAAACTGTCCCAATTCATTTAATACATTTGAATTATAATGGATCACTTTACTTAATCGGTTTGTATTACGATAAATATGAGCCATCATAATAACAACATATTTTTATCTGTTTAGTGATTTAGTTTATTTTGTTAGGCAATAAAGTGCAAAGATGTAAATATTAACAAATCATGTCTAATTATTTTTCAAAAAAATTTAGTTAAATTTAGGTTTGAGCTAAGTTAGCCTATGTTTTACGTTAATTAACAATAATCAATTATTTTGTAAATCAATTAAATTCAAAAAATTCATTTAAATTAAAAATATATATATTTTTTATTTACATGATTGATTTTTTGGTAATGTACCGTACCAACCCGTACCATACCAAACTTTCGGTATACCAAATTTTGGTATATCGAAATATTGGTATGATAATGATAATGAATTTTGGTATACTAAATTTTCGGTATGGTACTCGGTATAGTCGGTATGGTACGGTATTGTACCAAATCCACCCCTAGCTATTTTCATCCGGAGATTCGTAAGCTGCTATAGTTACGGTATCCAAAAGAGCGGTAAAATTGTTATATTAATTTTTTTTTAATTTTTACATGTGTTATATTTAAATAAATAAAACTTTTTTAAATATAATTTTTAAAACTAAACAAATAATTTCTTTAATTTTTAAATTTTAATTTTCATATTTTAAATTTTTAATAAAGGCCACGTCATACAATCACTTCTCCCCCGAGGTAAACCCTTGTCAAGTAAAAACCTCGAAAAACAAAACCCCACAAGAACAAAAGACAAACACAGAGTGAGAGAAGAAGAAGAAAATGGGGAAGGAGCAGCAACAGCAACAAGAAGAGCTGCTCAAAACCCTAGGAGACTTCACCAGCAAAGACAACTGGGACAAATTCTTCAGCATCCGAGGTACCGACGACTCCTTCGAGTGCTACGCTGATTGGCCTCAACTCCGCCACCCCCTTCTCTCCCACCTCTCCACCGATGAACCACCGGACTCCTCCTCCTACGCCGCCGCCGGAGAAGCGTAAGTTTCTTCTTCGGCGCAGATCCTGGTCCTCGGTTGCGGAAATTCTCGGTTCTCTGAACACCTGTACGACGCGGGGTTTCGCGATATCACCAATATTGATTTCTCCAAAGTTGTAATCTCCGAAATGTTGAGGCGAAATGTGCGGTTGCGGCCTGGTATGAGGTGGCGAGTCATGGACACGACTAATATCAAGGCCGGACCTGAGAATTCAGGGGAATGAAGCGAAATTTATGAATTATATTTTTAGTTTTTTTTTTTTCCAAAACATCCAAATTCAAAGAAAATAAATAAAATAAAAGTAATCTACATAAATGATCACTACGAAGAGCTCATGAAGAGCTCGTCCCTGTTTTTTCTCCTGTGGTTTATGCGAAAAGTCTTAAGAAAAACTGAGAAAGATGTCGCGTAATGCTTTAGTTTTTTTTTTTGTTCGACCTTTTGCCTTTAACTTTAATTTTGGAATAAATTTACAAGCATAATTACAATTTTACCTCCAAAATTTAAAAAATTTACAAATCTATCCTTCAATTTTAAAAAATTATGGGGCTCCTACAAAATTTGAGGCTTGAGGCGAGCGCTTGTTCCGGCTCACCTCAGGTCCGGCTCTGACTAGTATGCAGGTTTGCATAAACAAACTTAGTCAAAAATATACGATTTGTGTGTAATACTGGAAATTGCAGACTTTTAAAAGCAATAAAACATATATAAGTATATATAGTTATTGTAGACTGAATCAATAGTACCAATATTCTTCAATTCATTAAGGGTGTGTTTGTTTTGCACCACTTAAGTTTATAAGCCCAAAATTCAGACTTCAGAGGTGAGTTGAGGTGTTGAAAATTCAGGTGCAACCTCTTAATATGCCTCTGAATCCTTAAGGAGGATCCTTACGTCTTAATTGTTATATACTGTACTACCCATTTTGTCATCAACTAACCTTTTAAAGATAAAAAGAGGGAAAATTGGTCAAAGCAATATGTTTAACCTTTATTCAGGCATTACATTTGGACAAGATTTTTTTTTTCCTAGACTTCAGGTTAAGTATTTTGATTTAGACAACAAAAAAAACGCCACCGACAAACAATGTAATGAAATGATTTCTTACAGGAGTGATCACATTACCGAGAAGGGATGTCACGGTTTAGGTTGAAGGTAATACCAGCAAGGGTATATATTGAAATTCTGAGAGTGAAATATGGATTTTGAGTAGGATGACATGCTGATCTTAGTGGGAATAATACGTCAAATTTACGAGGTCACCCATTTTTCTATTATGTTTAACCAAAATAGTTAACTGTAGTGATTATCGTGTTCTTGATGAACAAGGATATGATGAATGAGGTTAAAATAGTAACTTTGTTTTGTAATTAGTAAGATTAAGAAGACAAGAAAAGACGAAATTTCAAGTAATGTTGGATTTTGGGAGAAAAACATTTTCTCCTCTAGTTTTGGGGGAAAAAGTATTAGTACGAATTGCCTCATTTAGGAAAATCCCTAGTTCAACCCGTGGATGCATTGCGACTCTGAGAAAGAAAATTGAGTTCCGACGATGATGTGAAACAGTTCACCTAAGTTATTTTGTTGTTAAATCAAGTTAATTGCTTTCTAATGAGTGTTTCTTTCGTTCATCTTTTACAATTTTGTCCGTATTAAGGTGACTGAATATACTTTTATAGATATTACTTTAAAATGTTTATCAGTAGTATTGGAATCAATAGAGGTTTTGAGATACTTGGATAATTTTGAAATATTTCTGATGATATCATTAGTTTTTAGATACTGCTGGAATGAATAGGTCGGTTTTTAGAAAGCTGAGGCAAGATAAGGGGCTTGCCAAACAGGTATTAAACTCCATAACATGAATGTGAAGTTAGATTTTTATAGGTTCTGGGTGTAGAAAGACAGAGAAGAACAACTGAACAGGAAACTAGGCTGGGAAAGTCCAGATAATATGTTGACTAGAGGGTTAGAAATCCTAACTTCTCTTGTATCGAGTGAAACGTACTCTTTTGAGATCAGTTCCCAATCCTATTCACTCACATGTTTTATTAGACTAGAGGGTTGGAGACCCAGGGTCCAAACTTCTCCCTGTTCGAGAGAAACCCTTAGTCGTCTTTTCCACTCTCTTTACATTCTAAGGCACGTTCTAAGCTCTTTAAGCAGATCATTTGCTAAATTTTCTTCAGCCTTATAAATGGAGTTTGGCTAGATGAGGGTTTTAGAACTCTGAAATTGATGAATTGTAATTTGTAAATATGTCCAATTGAAACCATTTGTTCCTGCCTATTATTCTGAAGCCAGTTCTAATTGCTGAAGGAGGTTCAGGCATTAGGTCTCAACTGTACAAACAAGCTTGGAGCTTTGTTAATAAGTTGAAGGAATCATAGAGAAGCAACTTGGAACTGGAAATATGCTAGAAATTACAAGAACTTGTTTATTTGCAGGGAATGGAATCTAAGAGATGATAAATTGCTTGTATAGTGAGCGCTGTCTTTTCTTTGCTTTCTTTCTTTGTGTATAGATTTTGTTGTATGGAGAGCAGTTGTAGGTAGGCTGTATTGATTGTTTTTTATTTCAGCAATGATATTCAAATTTTATCCAAAAAAAAAAGTAGTCCAACAGGCAAACATTGCATGAAAAATTGAAATTTTAATGCATCTACTATCTAGTTTATAGTTCAGCCACTCTTTCATATTACGCTTATGATCGGATGTCTAGAGAACTGTTTGGAATCAATTTCAGTTAAAGAGGCTGTTACAGGTAGCTCAACCCCTCAATAATGTTTTGTTCCGAAATTTCAGGATTATTTTTCTCTTTCGGGGATGAGGTGTTTTTGAATATCCAGTGGAAGATCACTTAGTTTGAACATCTTCCAATGGCTTTTTTTCTTCATCTTCTTCTTCTTGGGAAGTTTTGACCAGTCCATTACCCAAAGGTCAATTCCAAATGGCATTTCTTAAACAGTGGTTTGGCAGTGCATAGCAATGATAATACTCTTTAACGTAACTCCCCTCAATATCATTATTAAATTGAAGTTGCAATTTTCAGTGATAATGTATGATTACACTCCCAAGAGGCCACTGAGCTTCCTAGAATTTTCCGGGGTTGTTGCTTTGGTCGTCTTTTTTAACAGTTTCGGTATAAGTTAGGTAAGTGAATGAGGGTGTATCCCTCCCTACTTTAACACTGATGATTTTTCTTGATGAGAACATAAGTACATAACTGCTTGAGGTGGGATGATGAGATTTAATATGGAGGGCTTCAACTTCCATTACCTTTATTAGCTAACATTAGAGGGACTAATATTAGTAGCTGAAGCTAGGGTAGCTCTCATTGTCGACTAATATTAGTAGCTGAAGCTAAGGTAGCTCTCATTGTCAACAACCATGTGCACAACAGTCTGGTTATTTCCTCTTTGTAGTTGATTCCGCTGTGCTGGTTCGGGTTACACCAATCTGAGGGTGCATGCTTTTAGTGTTGATGGTCTATTTTTTTTTCTCTCCCCCAAATTTCTTTCAGTGCTTGGTGACCGATAGCGAAGTAGTAAAGCAACTTAGACAGAAAAGGAGGTGACTTGTTCGACCACTAGCTATGGAAGCTGGAATTACCAATTTTAAGTTAATCGAGAGAAGTATCTGAGGTGATGGGCGAACACCACTCTTTTCTGGACTAGAGGCTCTGCATATAATGTATTATATCGGGCTATTCTATTTGTACAGATATGGTAGAGGGGCACATTCAATCCTTGTTTATTAGTTTTCAGCGCGGAGTAGAGCAGTGGGCAGGCAAGAGACAACCTGGCAAACTGAAACATCTTAGTAGCCAGAGGAAAAGAAAGCAAAAGCGATTCCCGTAGTAGCGGCAAGCGAAATGGGAGCAGCCTAAACCAATAGGAATAGGATCAACCAAATGAGTTCTGCATCATGAACTTTCTACTTGGGGCTTTCTATGGGCCTTTGCCAAACACTTACCATTAAAGGTGTTTCTGGGAGCGTGAGGGGCAACAAGACAAGGGCGAAATTGTTGTGGAGATGTTGTATGGCGGTAGCATGGCATATTTGGTTAGAAAGGAATGCTAGGATTTTTGAAGACCATAGTTTGGATGAATCGGATATCTGGAGCAAAATTTAGTTCTCAGCTTCATTATGGGCATTCTCTTCTAAACGCTTTGGGGATTTGTCCGTTTCAGTCATCAACAACAATTGGGAGGCTGCAATTAGATAGTTTATTTTAATGTTTCTTGCGGTTGTTTCTTTGGAGTTTGGACATGGTTTTGTTTTGGTTTGGTCTGTTTATTTTCCTGTTTTGTTCGGGTGAATTTCTGGTCCACCATCCACTTTCTTGTATCTTGTTTCATCTAGTTATCAATAAAGTGGTTTTGTTTCTGATTAAAAAAAAAAGGTGTTTCTGGGAAAAGGAAAGACATCAAACCTAGGTTTTTAGGCGTCACAAGCTTCAAGAAATTGATGTTGAGAGCTTTCTTTGTTCCTTACCAAAAAATAAAGCTAATACATTACTATATCTTCTGGGAGTAATACTTGGGGCAACAAAAACTCGGTAATGAATCTTGGAAATCCAGTTTTTGATGTAAAAGTTTGGAATATTTGGGCCCATTAAACCCACCAAGGCAAACCCGATAGATAAGCACAAAAGGAAGATCCCCAAACTTAATACCAAAATTACAAAGATGTTATATACTATGAATTAAACATCTCCTGGGACTAAAAATGAGGCTTCATTGTTGTAGGCCCACAGTATTCATTTTAGGCTTCCAAAGCCCAGTATTTCAACTTTTGAAGTTCTCCCCATTTTCCCCCTTATTCCCATTCTCATTTTTTTTTTTATTTTTTTTGTCTTTTCAGTTTGTAGATGGCACTTTTGATGCCGTTGTTGACAAAGGAGGATTAGATGCATTGATGGAGCCGGTCCAAAGCTAGGGAGTCAATATTTATCTGAGGTATCATGGACTAAAGTTTGAGTAAAATTTTCAAATTGTATCCAGTTGTGTGTGCTAAAAAAATTGACTTCACTGAGCTATAAAGAGTTGAAATCTGGAGCTGGATTCAACTTTTGTGTTGTGTATTATCAGGCAAAGAGAGTTCCAAAATATGGAGGGAAGTTTATTTGTCTCACCTTGGCAGAAGCTCATGTTTTGGGTATTTTTCATTGCACCTTTGTTTAACTGACGTGAAAATTTAGTTTCGCATGCTATCACGGAGCTTTTCTGATTTTTCCAATTCAAAGAAAGACTAAGAAAAAGATAAAAAGAAATCATCTTACATTCTTACTTCTTGTGGGATAAATTAGGGGCTTCTTATTGTTTCGGTTTTACGATGTATATGTTTTCATATTCCTATCGTTTTTTTGCTGATGAAAGAAGCACTATTGCTTAAATTGTCTCCTCTTAGGTTTGCTTTTCCCCAAGTTCCGTTATGGGTGGATTGTGGGTCTTCACGCTATACCCCGGAAGCCATCAAAAAAGCCTAGCCTACAAACCTTCATGGTGGTTGCTAAGAAAGACAGTTCGATCGTGATGCATCAAGTATCATCTTCGTTCACTCAACTACTATTGATTGTTCTGGTGATCAGGTAGAGAGATATTGGTCCTCCAATTTTTTTTTTCTTTTTCTTTTTCTTTTTCTGTTAAACTTTTGTAGTCGTTTTGACATATTGACAAAAGGTCCCACACACCCAATTTGAGGAACGTACATGTTCACAAGGCTTGGTTACTATTTTTACTATTTTTACTTGATGACACTGTGTGGAAGTCTTTGATGTCAGGGTGTGTATGATAGTAAGAATGGAATTAGGGTACAACAGTTTAAATTCTAGGCAATTGAATTCCACAGAAAGCATTTAAAGGTGTTTGATTATATTTATTTTTTAGGTGAAAATTTGTACCTTTCCCCTGCAATAATGACATACTTTCCAACTTTTTGTGTTTGATTGCCGCTTTTTACCTAGAATTGGAATTTTTTGCCATTGAGCTCGTTTCAACCTTACCTAGAAGCCTGGAATTCATTTTTCTTGGAGGAGGGTAAGAATTCAAGTTCCTAGTATTATGCATCGTTTACTTGTACCACAGGATTAGATGGAATTAGAATTGCCTAGAAAATTATGCGGAACACTACCAAAAGATGGAAAAGTACAAGATTTCCATGGAAAACTTTGCCAACCAAATACACTCTTAACTAGTGCATGTGAATATGATTTCTTGGAAGCTTGATAGAAGCTGCCATACATTTATTTTTTTAGGCCAGTGGACTCTTTGAGGCACTAGATATTGAGAATAGAATCCGCACAGAACACGCCAGTGGTTCTGATCTACTGTACTCACTCGAAGATTTGCAATTAGGAGCTGGAGGGGATCTGACTGAGCTTTTAGCCCAGGCCGCAGGCTCCTGCTTACACTGGGTGAACCTGGGTTCTCTAGGTTCTTCTATAAAGCTGTGCTTCTTGATGCTCTTCAACAGTCTAGCTCATTCTTGTATTCTTGTGGGGTTTTTCTTTTTCCCAAGGTTAGTTTCAATTTGAGCATATCTAGTTTACCTTGCTGGTTTATTAATTTTTATCTTTGGCAAATTGAAACTCGAGAATGTCCTGTTCAACTATCCCAACGGTCAAACATTTAATAGAAAATACTCATACTAAAGATTCAAAGTAAAATATGCATGTTCAGTGTACATTTTTTGATTTTACACTTAATTATACAACTAGCATATGATTTTTTTTTTGGCTCAGCATATAATCGTCATCAAATTAAGGATTGACTAATGCTTCATAAATTGATTATAAATCCCTGGTTCATAAATTTGAACCAGTCCCTTGATTTCATTTGTTTGATGGTGGTACAAGTTCTATTCAATAATTTATCCTCTGTTTAGTCTTCTTATAGACTCCAGCAAATTCCTCTAACAATTACTCTTTCACCATTTATAACCATGGGAAGATTGATGTTGTTTTGTTTTCCTTCGCTTGTTATTCTTTCTTTTCTTTAATAATAGGCTTCGTGCCAACTTTATTCAAAAAAATCATGGAAAGATTGAATCACCAGTTAGCCAGTTGAGTGGCTTTAAGTTTTAAAAATCCCATGGAAGTATACTGGGCATCTGCGTAATTAGTGCTTGGTTGTGATCTTACTGGCTGTATGTATGGATTTACATATGATTATATATACACACACAACCTAGCGATAACTGGGACACCTGTCCCTGTCATGTTTATGGTAAGTTATATGTGTCTTTGACACTATTTATACATGTACATATGATTTCAACATTTAAGTAATAAGGGCAATGGTTTTTTAATCCAAAAAATGTATAAGTGATAAAAGATTGTGTGGTTGAGATTGCATGTTGCTTTTTCAAAGGTGATAGTGCCTTCGCATAGGTTATGACTTGGTATATACTTATTTCTATTGTTATTTTTTTAAATTTGAGCATCGGTCTCATTTGGAAGTTCTGAACTCTGGATCATTCATGCTAAAAAATTAAGTTTGTGACAAGCCGATATGTAGCTTTGTATGTTTAAAAATGAGTGTTTATTTTTTTTGAATTTTACACGAACCTTAACTCCAACATATACTGATAGGTAATTGTAAAAATGATTTGATCTTGTAATTGAACGTGAATGGGAATGTCTAAACCATCCAACATGGTTTATGTCCAAGACAGGAAGACATTTTAAGAGATTTTACGTAACATGACATATATTATGCATATAGTGATTTATATTGATCTGTGACAGAATCCACTGAAATATCTGATCCACTACTCATATGCATGATTCCTATAATGTGCATATGCCACAGATCTATTAACTATCTTGTCATTTACTCTTCCTCGTCTCTTCCTCCCAGTAAATTCATGTTTTGTAAAGTAATTTGAATTATTCAGCGGTGGAAACTGGAATTTGAAAGTTCTAATTATTAGTTGACGAGTGATGTATATCTACTGTTGTGTTTGTTGTTTTAGTCAAAAAGATTACATTGAGTATTGTTGTTTTCAATTTAAAAAAGTGTAACTGAACATTAGATTTCAAACTCGGGCTCATGAGTGACTCTTCTCTTCTGAAGAAGGCCAATGGACAGTCGTTGAAAGCTCAAAGGCGGCTTGTCTGATAATGGTGTCTTTTCTGCAGCAACAATCAACTCTGTTGTTTGTATTTTTTCTCCCATAACATCTCTTATATATGTATTTCTTCGTTTTGTTTTGTGGGTCGAAATAAGGTTTTACTGGACACAAGCCACAGTAATGCCAGCATGGATGATATACAGGTAATATTTTCCTCTTTCTGTACATATAGTGATATAGATTTATCACAGTAATATGATATAATGAACATAATGATATATTTTGCTTGTGTTCTGTATCAGAAGGACCTGTTCCCTCTGGTTAAACATTTGGCACCAGGGAAAAATGAAAGTGGAGCTCAAATTCCGTATGTTTCACCTAGTATTTCTACTTCTACTTTCTGTCTTTTCCACGAGGACATCAGGCCTTTTTTCATGTCTAATTTGTTCGTGTTAGTTTGGGTTTTAAGAATTTTTCTCTATTGTCATGTGCGACAGTTCACTGATAAGATTTGACCTAACCTCCTTGCATGCTTTTATACTTGTTTATAGACCAGACTTGGTGCAAACAGAAATTATTAAGTTGGATGTTGCTCACATTCTGTCATTCTATAATTATCTCATAAAACTGCATCACTCATTTGCTTTTGTTGATGTGTTTATCTGAAGGTTTATGTTGGCAGGTGATGGAATCAAGCAACGGAAAGTTGTTCACCAGCTTCAAAATTTGCTTACAAGGCCATTTCAGTTTGAGTTTATGCTGACTGGATGTCTTATTCTTTCCAATTTCATCGTTTATTGACGAGTGGAAAAAAAAAAGCAACATCCAACTTTAGAAAACATGCCATCGCTTATTTATATCTTTAATCCAATAAACTTTACTGCATAAAATATTAAATATATAGAACAAGTTTGTGTTCTTGGTTGGTGTGGTGATAATGAAAGATATCTATCATTTAATTAATTGCAATACTACATATTTAACAGCTTAACATGCTTTATTTTGTTTTCCTTGATAAGAAACTGAATAATATTTATTATAACAAAAGAAGTACAGGTGGAGGGAGGAGGAGGAGTCCACTGTCATAACATGCTTTATCGTTTATTGTAGCATTTCTCAACAGTGATGCTTATTAAGTCTAAGGAATGTCTATGTTTGTTGCATATCAATTTTGGCACTGCATATACATGGCTACACGCCTACACTACAAGTGCACAATGCTCCTACTTTTGTAATTCCCCTTCCTTCAGGCCACATCTAAATCCCGATCCTTATTAAATGATGGAATCTCTGGCTTTTAAGGTTCGATCACGAGGGGTCCGTTTGATAAAAAAGTTGGAAAATGATTGTGAACAATACTAATTTTTACAACAACAACAACAACAACAACAACAAGCCTTTATCCCACTAGGTGGGGTCGGCTACATGGATCAAACGACGCCATAGTGGTCTGTCGTGAATCATATCTCTAGTGAAACCATTCGCCTCTAAATCTTTCTTAATAGTTTCACCTATAGTGTTTCTAGGTCTTCCTCTGCCTCTAACAACTAGGCTTCCCTCCATATGATCAACTCTCCTAACCATGGCATCTGCAGGTCTCCTCCATACATGCCCAAACCATCTAAGTCGAGATTCAACCATCTTTTCTGTAATAGGTGCCACCCCAACTCCCTCTCTGATGGTAACATTCCTGATCTTATCTTTCCTAGTCTTGCCACTCATCCATCTCAACATTCTCATCTCAGCTACACTTAGTTTATTCTCGTGTTGGCTTTTGACCGCCCAACACTCAGTCCCATATAACATTGCTGGTCTAACCGCGGTACGATAGAATTTTCCTTTTAACTTGAGTGGTACCTTTTTATCACATAACACACCCGAAGCTTTCCTCCATTTCAACCATCCTGCGTGAATCCGGTGATTTACATCTCCCTCTATCTCCCCATCTTCTTGTATAATGGATCCAAGATACTTAAACCGAGTGACTTGTGGTATGACATTATCCCCAACTTTTACCTCTAAGTTAGTAGTTCTCCGCCTTTTATTGAACTTGCACTCCATGTATTCTGTCTTACTTCTGCTTAAACGAAAGCCATGCGCTTCTAAATTTTGTCTCCAAGTTTCCACCTTCCCATTTAGCTCTTCTCTGGACTCACCCACTAGGACAATATCATCTGCAAACAGCATACATCGCGGTGCTGGCTCTTGAATGTGTTCCGTGAGTACATCCAAGACCAAGGTAAACAGATAAGGGCTCAAAGCTGACCCTTGGTGTAGTCCTATAGTTATAGGAAAATCTTCTGTGGACCCACTATGTGTTCTCACACTAGTCATAGCTCCTTCATACATGTCCTTGATAACACGAATATAGGCAATCCATAACCCCTTTCTTCTCTAGGGCTTTCCACAAAATCTCTCTGGGTACCCTATCGTACGCCTTCTCCAAGTCAATGAAAACCATGTGTAGGTCCTTTTGATCCCTCCGATATTGCTCCATCAAACGCCGCAACAAGTAAATTGCTTCCATGGTCGACCTTCCGGGCATAAAACCAAATTGATTATCTAAAATGCTGGTTTCTTTTCTTAGTCTCCGCTCAATCACCCTTTCCCATAACTTCATAGTATGACTCATGAGTTTAATCCCCCTGTAATTGGCGCAATTTTGTATATCCCCTTTATTCTTATAAATCGGGATTAGGGTGCTTCTCCTCCATTCTTCCGGCATCTTCTTTGACCTCAATATCTTGTTGAAAAACCTTGTGAGCCAACCAATGCCTTTATCACCTAGACCCTTCCAAACCTCAATAGGTATACTATCTGGCCCAACTGCTTTACCACTATCCATTCGTATCAATGCTTCTTTCACTTCCTTTTCTTGAATTCTGCGATAAAAGGTGAAATTTTGGTCATCCTCTCGCATGTTCAGCTCATCTCCACATGCTAAAATCTCGTAACCTTCATTAAATAATTTGTGAAAATAGTTCTTCCATCTCTCTTGTATGTCTTGTTCTTTAACCAAGACATTACCTTCTTCGTCCTTAATGCATCTCACTTGATCCAAGTCTTTTGTCTTCCTTTCTCGACCTTTAGCAAGTCGGTAAATAGCTTTTTCCCCAGCTTTGGTGCCTAAAGATTGGTATAATCCATCAAAAGCTTTAGTCCTCGACTCACTCACCGCCTTCTTAGTCTCTTTCTTTGCTTCTTTGTAAGATTCCCAATTTTCCGCATTCTTACATAGAGACCAAGCTTTAAAGCATTTCCTTTTTACCTTAACTTTATCTTGTACACTATCATCCCACCACCAAGATTCTTTATCCCTAGGTCCACACCCTCTTGATTCACCCAGCGTCTCTTTAGCTATCTTCCTGATCCCCTCGGCCGCCTTGTCCCACATATCATTTGCGCTTCCGTTTGCCTCCCAAAACCCTCCCTCCAGCACCTTGTGTTGAAAGATCCTTTGTTTTTCACCCTTCAAATGCCACCATCTAATCCTTGAAACCTTACCTTGGCCCCTTCTCTTCACTTTCCCCTTAACTCGTATATCCATCACCAGGACTCTATGTTGGGTAGTCAAGCTCTCTCCAGGTATGACTTTACAGTCCATACAACTCTTTCGATCTCCTTTCCTAAAGAGGAAGAAATCGATCTGCGAGCATGCTGCCCCACTCTTGTATGTGATGAGGTGCTCCTCCCGCTTCTTAAAACATGTATTGGCAACCATAAGATCATAAGCAGACGAGAAATCAAGGATAGATTTTCCCTCGGTATTTACCACCCCAATGCCATAACCTCCATGCACCCCCCTATAGTTTTCAGAAGAGCTCCCTACGTGCCCATTCAGATCCCCTCCTAGGAAAATCTTTTCTCTAAGTGGTATATCCTGGATCAAGCCTTCTAAGTCCTCCCAAAATTTTATCTTGAGGTGTTCTTCACACCCGACTTGAGGTGCATAAGCACTTATCACATTAAAAGTGTCCTGCTCCACTACGAATTTTAGGGCTAGGATCCTATCTCCTACCCTCTTTACATCTACAATGTCCTTCTTCCACCATTTGTCGACAATTATACCCACTCCATTTCTCGATTTAACCTTGCCAGTGTACCAAAGCTTAAAACCCGAAGTGTCTAATTCCTTCGCCTTAGCTCCAACCCACTTAGTTTCTTGAAGGCACATGAAATTGATCCTCCTCCTGAAATGTTCTATTGCTTTTTCTGGTTTTACATGGAATTAAATTCTTGGGGTTTTGGGTAAGAATATTCGCCATGGAAAACAAGAATAAGATGGAGAACATCTCTCTAAATAACACATCTTTTTCCCTAACTTTCTCATAAAAATTAGTAGTGTCTTTAATCGTTTTCCAACTTTTTAGTAAATGAACCTCAAGTATTGTCATCAAGTCCAATAGATGAAGAATAGGCTGGCATCAACACTTGAATTAGATGATGGCATGAAAAGTGCTTGGTCTTTGAGGTCAATAATGTTTGATTTGCCATAAGGAACATTCGATACGACATGTGTTGGACATTATGCATGCTAAGAAGAATATCATCGAGCACCTTGTCACAACATGCATTGGTGGATCCCATACCAAAGATGGAGTTAAGGCACGTGAAGATCTAAAATACTTGAAAGTTAAAATATCATTATGGCCGAAGTTAACTTTGCACTCATTTTAGGTCCTTAATTTTCAAAAATATTATTCTCTAGTTCTTTTACATAAAACTTTTTCAAACAAGCTATATTTTTCAATATCTCAAAATATTTTTCACTTCATCAAATTATTATATGTATTTTTTTTATTTGAAACAGGTAGCAGAAGCCTATTTGACAATTGGACCACAATCATGTGGACCACAATTTTTTTACCCAAAATAGCCTAAAGAATTCATGTCACTGCCGATGGACGCTATTTTTTTTAGTGAAATTCCTTCATTTAGGCATCTTAATCCGTGAATATATTATTTACAGCATGTTTGAATTTGCTAATAAGCCGAGTTATGAATGCCATATTTGACTTCGATCCAATTTGGCATGATTATCCCACGATCTTTCTGATTTTTTATTTTTGGGAGTTATTTTGAATTTATTTCATTACTTGCAATTCCGTTACCTAAAAGAGGGTTTCTTTGTAATCATTAAGGTAGACTACTGTTGAACAAAATTCGGAGTGTATTTTTTTTTTTTTTTTTTTTATATTGAGTGTTTATTGCTTGCTTAATCAAGATTTGTCAATTTCATAACTTTCCATTACATCAAAAAAAAAATTCATTTTTTTTTCACTTCACAATGTCATTTTCAAATTTAATGGAACCCGTGTTATTGCAAAACTAGACTCATATTATTAAATAAAAGATTTCTCTCACACACTTTAACAGATAACTACACCTAAGGAAATAATATATTCAATACCAAGGGTGTGTCTGCGTACATTTAATAATGATTTTCCAAATTACAATTTTAAATATTTGTAGTTACATTCTTTAGTGAATTTATTTATTTCAATTATAATTATAAAATATCTTGATTATATGTAAAAATGGTAGCCAAATGTCAAGGAAAAATGTATATTCAAACTTTTTGATGATAAATAATATTTTGGGACAATTTCCAATGAACTTTTGTGATGTTTGCATATACTTGCTAATCATTTTGAGTGCTAAATTATTTGATGAGCTAATAACTATACCTTATAATAAATTGCCTTGGATAATAAATTGAATGATGCAGTTTGTATGCATTTATTTGATATATGTTCTTAATATTCATACCCAATAAACTCTACTTTTTGTCTCGCATTAATTTGTTCTCTCGACTTTATTAGATGTGAAAAATAAATCCAATTAATCCCAATTAATTTATAAAATTCAATTATTAATTCTTTCATAGCCAAACGTATGTATAAAAATAAAAAAACTCATTATATCCGTCAAAACATAATTTATATCCGCTTTTAACAAATCATAAATTGAATCCGACAAATCATAATGAGAATCCAATCTTATTTTTATAAATTAAAATAGTCATTTAATAGGAAAAATTGTATTTAATATTAAAATATTAAATTAATAAACTCAATTGATATAAATACGTGTAAGGGAATCAATCAAATATATTCATTCTCAATTCTAAAAAATAGCATAGCATATCATGTTTATAAATAAAATAAAACAAATAATTAAAGAACACATAAATAAATAAATTATTTACTTGGATACGCGCAAAGAAATAAAAAAAAAATTCTGAAATTAAATTTCACCACCAACGACAGAAAATAAAGTCTTTTAAATAATGCTGCCTGCTTTACGTGCTGTTGGCTTGACTTAGGGTAGCAAGGGCTTGGGCCCATTTATGTTATATGGGCAACTGGGCTTCTCTTTTATAATTAGACGTAGGCTTTCTTTGGGCCCGATGGAATATGACATCTCCCTAAAAATATATCACACAGAATATATTGTTGCAACAAATGGATCCATGCACTTGAACGTAAATAATTGGTGTATCATCTAATAATGCTAAACATATTGTTGTGTTATTAATTTACTTAGCTCTTTTTAATTCCTTCCTCGCAGCTTTCCTATCTTCTTTACAAATTTTCTTTTCGCTATGACTTTTTCTATTTTAAGTTTAAATTACTTTATTCAAAAGTCAAATTTCTCTATTGAATTCTAAGCACATGAGAAACATTTATGACACATCAAATATAAAAATATACACCCTCCAAAGTATAAATTAGTGAGTTACAATATACTACTTTCTTGACACATCAGTGATTGTTGGTTTGGATATATGGGAGGTTTTTTATTTTTATTTATTTTTTATGTTTTTTATGCATGTACAAAGTGTAGTGTGCAAATAGCAAAAAAAAAGTGCATTTTGTAAGATGGAAGTGAAACCAAATAATTTGTAGGGTGTAAATAGTGCGACCAG